>DVQG01000244.1:0-16830 GCA_018231605.1 Papilio ambrax
ACTAAATTTGAAATGAATTGTCAAACTAATCTAAATTATTTAGACACACTATAGTCAATTTAGAGTAGATAGATCCTATTTGAAGTATCAATCTATAAATTAAAAAATCTATAAATTCGTATTAATGTACTCCATGTAAATATGTCTAATGACGCAAATGTTTGTAAAACGAGGCCACGAATCGGAAATGTTTTGTGTTTAATCATACGCAACAAATCTCATTAAATAATATCCTATCTTAGGCAACAACAATCAGGTGAACGGTGAAACCTCCGCAATCCTAACTGTACAAATTAATAAAACTGCTAGCTTTTTCTTCAATGTCGTGAGAAGGTCTGACGACCTCTAACGGTACGGTGATCTCATTTCATCGTGTTTTCAAACACAACGTTGTTTCATCGGAAGAGACATTTGTTGTAAGAATGTCACAACTTATGTACGTTAGGATTAGACATATGGATTTTAATAAGGAAATAAAAACAACTAAAGATATAGATATCAAAGAAGGATATGAGAATCGATGTAGTGCGGGGACAGTGAGATGGGCGAGGTGAATGTACGCACGAAGTGTGCCACGCGCCGGAGAAACACTTCGGAGTGGATACCGTTAGTGGAACGCGGTCAGGCCGCCCGGCGCGGTGTTGCCGGTGTTCGTGTCCACAATACCACTATCGCCTCGAAACCTATCCAGCGAATCGAGGGGATTATAGGCTGCATTTGAACACTACTTAATTTCACCATATTTTCATAAATTGATAGTTAGCATCAGATACAAACATCGAAATATAGAAAAAAGCTTATTAGTCTTTCAAACAAAGCGATGGCTTGAGAAAATTCCCCCTGAATGCAGCTCTTCCGAGCGTGGTAATCGGAGCGTTTCTAATACCCACGCTTTGACTCGGTTTCACCGCACGCTTCTTGCCTCCCGCGTTCTTATTTATTTATTCGTTTTGCGAAATCGTTTGAAACATGATATCGTTCCGGAGTAGAGTACTTCGAGACTATAGGTTCTCACAGAACTTCACACGGACTTCTTGCATCCTAGTCGGTCGGTTATTGAATTCCACCGATAACTGTCGATAAGACTAAACAATATCAGTTTACGAGGAAAAAGAAAGACGGAAAACTGTTTACGTGGAGCAGAGTAGTGTTCAGGGAAGTGTTAAGGGGGAACAAATGAATATTTTTCACAATAATTATGTCTGATGCAGCAGGTAAAGCGTGAGAGGCCGCGGCACGGCGGGCGCTACACATTTGCATCACAAATGCGGCTGCCCCGCGCGCCCTACGCTGCGTTGCTCTGGCCCCGTATCAGACAATATCACAATCAACATCGCGTCGACGCTTTTTGGTTATCATGTGATTGCCGATTGTGGTTGACCATAATCTCCGCAAGATTTTCCTGTCGCACACTTTTTGTAATTGTACAATCGTTAATCGAAAATTTACGAAGACGGCAAGATAAAAGAAACGGAATTGCGTCTACATTTGGTAGTCGAGGGGACCATAATAATAAATGGTTTATGTGCGACATATCGTATGTTATAGTCCGTTCCAGGGAAAATTTATTGCATAATCATATCGTCTAAAACGGTAGGTTCGTTCTCGAACGGCAAAGGCAATGCCAGTAAAAGCGGCCAAGTTGAGAAGCGATGAATTAATAACGAACTTCTCCCGCGACGCGTGATGACGGCCAACAAGAATAGCGCATTAGATGCGAGCGGCAAAAAAAAAAAAAAAAGAAAATCACGAGCTAATTATCGTCTGCTTCCTTTTTCAACTCGGAAAAATTAATAACTTTACACTTAAAGAAGGCGGTTGGTTGCTTTACGTTAATATTCTTTTAATTTTCATACAAACACAAAACAAAGAAATTGTAATTATCCACCGGTATAAACACAGGTATAAATAAAAAATAATAATGTAGTAAAATGAATGTGGATTCAATTTATTTGATACAGTTAAAACTGTTCTTAAGGTGGGTTAACATCATAATATACGAGTATTAGAGGTGAAACACGTGAAGAGACATATTACCATTCCTCTCATTTTCTTTATAAAATCAATAAAAGTCAATAACATATACTATACTATACTGTAAATGTGTTTAGACAACATCATACAAAAGAAGAGTCAATCACGCTTGTAACAAATGAGGCACAATTTGTAAAACCCAAGTGAGGATGTTACACGTTGAAATATGACGACTATTTCGTCTAAACGATGCAATCACAGACGGATTTAGAGGTTTTAGGTTGACCCGCACCTGTTTAGGCTGACCCCTTTGTTAGTGATAACAAAATGTTCAATGTGCATAAAAAACAATGTAAACCTTTTATTATTAACTGCTCCGGTTATCACAAGTATATACGACCAGGTTATTTGTAAAATATAAGACTGGAGGTTGAGTAAACGCGTAGTAAGGCGGGTGGGATAGGACCCATATTGAAATAAATCCCCCGTGGAATGGCTCAGTTCGAAATTAACCGAGGTGCCGTACGTGGCGTTAGGACGACGGAACGGGTGGTAAAACGGCTCTTAATTAAATCAAGTGACACGTCTCGTAGGTAACTTAAATCTCACGACCTCAATATAGTCGTGTATCAAGACAACCTGGTCTTTTCTACCTCACTAAAATCTATAGAAAGGAAGATTGGCAGCAAGTCGCATATTAACTAATTCGATTTTAGCATTTTATTTAAATATCGGCGGTTACCGGTGACTTCTGTGCGGAATTAAAAAGCTGTTTCTAGTAAATGCGAAACAATTTTTGTCTAATCTAGTAGTTTTTCAGTTTATCTATTACGTACAAAATATTTTCTCTTTATAATAGGTGAATATAATTGAAGTTACTTGGAATAAAACATCGGTGTTTTATTCCGATTATTTTCGTAACATCCTTAGGATGTAAGAAGAAAATTGAAATAAATTAAATTCATTAAGTAATTAAGTAATTCTAACTTCAAAGAAATAAATAACATTTTTGTCCCCATTACAATGACACATTGTTGTATTTTGATAATGTCAAATGTCATCAACATCGGGCTATGTCTGCTCATTGCTGGGACCTAAGCCTTCCACAAGGTCTCCACAGTATGCAGTGCTGCGCCTCTCGGCATCAACTTTCCGAGTGTCTAATAGAGGTATTAAAATGGGTTTACTATAATAAAGCTTACTTTTGGAACTACGAATACATAGTCATAGTGCCATAATCAAAATTGTATACAATTTTGTTTATGGTATCACCTAAATTTTTCTTCCAACGATTAATTTAAAGTTTAAATATATATGATGCAAGACGTCGCGTTATAAAAGCACAGAGACGAAATGCATAAGCACCTAGCTATAGTCGCACAAAGACCTCGTGAAGTTCGCCTTAATAAGCCTTCGCCCATGCGGGCACACGTCCCGCCGAGCGAAGCAGTCACATTTCACGACAAATTTTCACTTCCTCCGAGTAGCGATGGCACAAACGGATTTTTATTAATAAATTTATTGTGAAAATATTTTAGGTTTAAAAAAAACTTTGACTTATCAATGAAACAGGACGATGCTATTTGCGCTTTTTGATCGCCTTCCTAAAATATGGTTATTAATTGGTATGTAAAGATTTTTTAAAGTTAAAAAAGGTGACGAGATAGATTTTTATGCTAAATCCTAACAAACATGCATTCTTTCTCGATAACATCTAGATTTATCTATTCGTATTTTACCCTACTAGTTAATTTACGTTTATTGTTGTGTATTTAAATTAAGTTGAGAAACTTTTTTAAAAGGAGCCATTCGATTTTACACTAAACATCTATACTGTGTCTGAAAATGAAATGTTGGCAGCGATTGACGACGAGACTCTCAAATTGTGCAGCAATGTTATGCGGGGTGAATTAAAACTGTCGAGCCCGAGGGAAGCAACAATAAAAATCGAAGTAGGCGCTGCGGTCTGGACCGGGCGCAACTTATGCAGTGGTTTGCGATCGTACTCATTATTTCCATAACGAGCTCGCGACAAGCGGCGCCTCCCGGCTGCTCCCGACCGCCCCCGACTCCCGGTCACAGCAATTAATTAACCGGCTAAACGATATCGTGTTTTACATTCTGATGTTTACGCAACTCTCTAGCCGTAATGTCGCAGCAGCCCATCGGACACACGCCCCGCCAACCCGCTCGCGCTCCCAATTAATTAATAAAATATTAACACGACCCACCACACTAAAAAATTTAAACAGTCATTATTGAGTTCCACTATGCTTCATACAACCACTGCATATAAATTGCTCATTTACATAAGAAAAAGTGAGAGTTAAAATTAACACAGAGTAAATTAAATATGGATTAATAACGACAAGTCACAAACAACACGTGATTTTTGCTTATAGAATCATAAATTTAAGACAGAATACAATAAGTGATAATAGAAGTCAAGTTAAGTTGTCAAGATGAATTTGATAATAAGCAGTATAACACTTTTTTTTTAGGTTTTGTTTTATAGTCAGTTAAATAATCCATGTTATCCTCAATAGTCGTATTAGAAGTAAACATATAGCATAGTTTCGTCTATTTCATTTTAAAAGACTAGAGTTTGCGTAAAAAGAGCAAAACATACAAATGTTAAGTAACTACGTTAGAGGTGTGGGTAAGCAATAAAAAGAAAAAGGAAATTTACTGTTTGTAGAGCTCGTGAATCAATTCGCTCGTTATCTAACTAGGCTTGAACTCTCCTATCATTGTTTTAAATCTGCTAAAAGACCAAATGATTGTTTTCGTTTGAAATGTTACTACGACGCTATTATTGATGCTCGTATCGGGGATCCTCTTGCATACAATTTGGATACTTGTATGTGTCGTAACAGCTGGCAGAGCCGTTACTTAAATTAGTTAACAATGACACATTTTGCTGGCAAACAAACGCAGAGGACTTGTAAATAGACCAAACGCTATTCTTGAACTGCCGCCGTCACACCGGTGAGCGTCTGCTGAATCACGCACACCTCAAGGTGATGCCGAATACGAATGAGCGCACATCTCACATCTAAACATATAATAAAATTGGAGTGTCTGTTTGTAATAACAAAAAAAGAAAATTCCAGATTTCTGAAAGATGATCTATTTGCTTTGCTGATAACGAAAATCGCGTTTAAAAAAATGTTGTCAGTCTGTTTGTCTGTCTATCCGCAAGCCGAGTTTGTTCCGGGTAATCTCGGAAACGGCTGGTCCGATTTCATTCGGACTTTCACTGAAGGGTAGCTGATATAGGTGGGGATATTGTAAGATACTTTTTTCCGCGCAGTCAAAATGGCGACCGGACCGCTATCTCTAGAACGGGTGGACCGATTGGGACTAGACTTCGAATGGAAGCTAGCTGTTAAAAGGTAGATTGCACTCGGGAATGTTCTGCGTTAACAAGCGACAAGCTCGTTGATCTTTACTGTCTATTTTTAATAGTTATCTTTTTAAATTAACATTTACAAATAAATTCCCGAAGAAGTTGATACGAAACTGCCGTTTTATTTGAAATAAAAATGTCATAGAAATTTTCACAATAAGCTCAAGTTCATGGTGGAGGAACAGAAACGTCATAAATTTTAAAGTAAAACATTTGTTGAGCAACTGTGACATGAGTATTATCCACGGGAAAATAATTTTCCAGCATGTCAGTATACCAAACGCTGCCCGGAAATTGTAGGAAATTGCAAGAGAAAATGAATCCGACGGTTTGAGAGGTCCGGCTGAAGCGAAGCTTACGGAAGATAGGCATTTAGCTTTTTACATATTTCAGGAATCGAATAGGAAATGCTGCATATTTTAAAGGTATGGTAATGTATCTAACATATTAATGTATTTTATAAAGAAAAAATGTCTAATGTAAAAGTTCAAAAGCGAGTACCATGCGAAGATGCCAAAAACTGTTTTAGCCAATTTATGAATACAATACGTAAGAAATGCGTAAAGTGAAACAAAAAATGAACTGTAAAAATAAAGAGGTCCCCATCAATCACACGAACAGAGCCCGTGCTTCCGGAAGCCACCCGGCCGAGCGAAACATTTCTTTGAATAATGAATATACAGGTTGGGTGGATATCGTGCCCCGTAACTGGACGTGATATACGCCGTCGTCGGCCGCATGCATAATTTCACTTATTTTATGTGGTTAATTGTTGAAAATGACCGCCTGTGAAATATAACAGAGCTCCAACGCCAACACTGCTGTTGGCGGTAATGTATTCTGTTGTTCCAACGCCCGCCTTACCTCAGTCTTTACGTGCTGCCTTTAAACCGCCGACGTATGTGCCGTAGCGTGCCAACCGTGCCGGTGTAACAACGCATTGTAATTAACAAAAACGATAAATTCAATAATCCACTAGTCATGGACCTTGCGGACTCTAGTAAACAAAAATAATGACATTTGAATTAACACTGATCTTTTGCAAAGTAATTTATAAATGATCAAGTTGAAGATAAGTGAACATCCAGCGGGGTCGAGGCAAGTCGCGACTGCGATGCCGCTGCATTACAATTTTTCAAACCAGACACAGGCGACGGGGCATAACAAAAGAGCCAGCAAGGCGCAAATAAACGAGCGCTGCGGCAAGCGGGCGGATTGCACGCGTGAGCCCCCCTCGCACCTCGCGCCTGCCTAATGCCTAATGTTTAAGCTGCGTCTTTACAGCCTGTTTCACTTTACTATCACCATATATTTCTTTGCGAATCTTTTATCACTTTGTCGCACAATGTTAAAATACAGAATCGTTTCAAAGAAAAACATTAACAATTTGATTTTCTTTAGACTATTGTTCGGGTTTGGCTACATGGTATTGACATCAAATATATCAGTGCACGGTACAGTATTCGACAATACGTGAATACATAGTGTGTGTGTGTGTGTGTGAGGAAAGAATTTACCAAATATTCGATATTTCGAAGGAAACTTAGTTTCATAGCGAAGAGGCAAATACTTTGCGGCTTTAACCCTTAGTTTCTATATACATACATTTGGAAAATTTAATTTGTGTAATGCACGAGTTTTCACTCGATAAAAGGAGTCTCAAAAGCTCGGTGAGGCGAGTAGACGGAATATCTGTACATAGAAGTAATTCCGGGGTGC
The DNA here is from genome assembly GCA_018231605.1 of Papilio ambrax. NCBI lineage: Eukaryota > Metazoa > Arthropoda > Insecta > Lepidoptera > Papilionidae > Papilio > Papilio ambrax. The sequence goes on from DVQG01000244.1 coordinate 7,103, forward strand.
AGCGATGAATGCGGAGAGATGGGGCCGCGATACGAGCACCGCGACCACCGCCGACCGCCAGGTGGACGCGTAGAGGCGGTCCGTGTTATCACAAATATATAATCTGCATGAATGTCACACGTGACAACCACAGATTTTATTTAACCCTAGTAATATATTTTTTACTAATAAAAGATTTATATAAATTAACAAAAAATATAGTATTATACAGTTACGTCGCCATATGGTCATTACTTAATTGTATATAAATGAATTTAGGTTTTTTGAAATTATTTTAGTCTAACAAGCTTTGATATTCTAGCGTTTAGGTAAGTAATATTGAATGCCCAAAATAAATTTGTCGAAAAAATAGAACTTTTACCACAAGGATTTGGTAAATCCTATATTTTATCTAATTTAGTGCTCTTGAATCAATATTTACATCGATTAGTAAAGAAATTGATATTGTCATTCGGATATGAATGATGAATGAAAATTACATAGACATTTAGTCATGACCATAAAGGTAGAAGCTACATCGGATTTCAAAAGGCAGAGAGCCCTCGTGAGCGTGAAAGGTGTAAAGATTAGAAGCTGGCATCTTCTGGCACAATGTCTTTTTTATACGTATTTACATTGACATGATGACATGTTATTATTTAGGTTAAGTTTGTAATTCGCAGTGTAGACGTTTTTTTTAACAATTCATCATTCGTTTAACTCTTTCATCTTACTGATATTACAAATTGGCATACTCAATTAGAGGAATGGATAATGGATGGATGCCTATTACCACGAACTCCATAACAGCTAAAATGATCTGGATGAATTTAGACATAAACAATGATTACTGTATGGAATAGCGCATATGCTACTTGCTAAGTTTTGTTTTTAACGCGGACGAAATCTCGGGAAAACACTAGTGGGTACCAAGGTCATTAATATTACTAGTAAATCATCTAATGTTTTATGTAAACAAAAGAAAAATAAAAATAATAAACATGAAATTTGCAATCTGAACTTAATAAAATTTCTATAACGATAATATAAAATGTTGTTCGAATTTTATATCAAACATGATGTAACGTCACAATATTTATATTCAAAATAACAATAATATAGACACGATTACGATTCCACGATTGTATCATATTCTTTATAGAAAAAATCTCGATATATAAGACTTCAACGCTCTAAAACAGTCTGGTATAGAGGAAAAAAATTATGCAAATTTAAATTGCAATAGATTAATATGTAATTAGAATACTAACTATAAAAAACAATTCTATAAATTCGTCATCAGATTGTAGTACAAGTACGACCATAACATAAAAACAAACATTTTTAACAAAGCAAAAACGAAAAGATCATCATTGTTGACAAAAGTACGGTTTTTTGTTATAAAGTGTCATCGTAAGTCAAACACGCAATTCTAGAGTCTTAGGTATTGAATGATTCTGTTTTAAAATGTGCTCAGAGTTGATATCCTTAGTTGTAAGTTGGGCTATATCAATGTCAAACTTTTACGACTTTAATATCTTTTAGTAATTGGCGGGAAGTCTCGTTTACATCGGCAAAAGCCTTGCAATATATAGGTGAGCCTTGATAAAGAAAATACGCGTAAACAAGTGAAGTTCTCGCATTGGTTGATTCAGATATTTCAATAAGTTTCATTATTAATGTTACATAAAAAAATGTGTACATATTTAGTTTAACCGCCAAGATAATTGTGATCGCATTCATGTTTACATACTAAATTTATAAACTTCGTTCTTATGCTGGAAAATCCCACTGGAACATTCCCTGTCAGACACAGATGCAACGGATCATTGTTTTTATATCTCGGTGTTGCAGTTTGTCTCCGTCATATTGGGTGTATATCATTATTGTAATTACAAATATCCCTTACAATTTGCAATTTAAGGTCCTTCCCTGCGGCGGCGGCCGCAGTGACAGAGGTGGTCACCGGCGACAGCCACTGATGCAAGTTTATGTATCGTTTGGGTAAAAGTTTAAGTGAAACATCCGCTTGTGCATATGCGCGCTCTAGGCACGCGGCGGTCGCGCCGTCGAGGGCCAGCGCCGGCTCGAGCAGGGCGCCGCCGCCCTCCAGCACTACCATGGCTGCAAAGGTGCCTCGGTCACTGAACGCAAGTCGCGTAACCACACACGATTCACTTCACAGGCGCGGGTACGATCTACATGTCGAGCGCGAGTCGCGAGTCGCGTGGCATCGTGGCAGCGAGAATCGCGGAACTGCCGCGCCGCACACCTGCCGCCGCGCACCGCCCGTCCCCCCATCGCCCCTTGCCCCCCACTGGCCTTAGCGCCCCCGCCCGCGCCGCGCACCGCCCACCGGCTCGTCAACAAACACCGTTGCTGCAACGGTCGCCCTGCATCCACTAAACTCGAATTGCCTCTACTTTCGTCCCGCTTTCACGATCAAAATACATACAAAGCTAAAACAACTCTGTAGTTATTGAACTTTACTCGAGCAACACAGAAGAATACATATTTAAATGTTTTACAGATTTTAATATATACTTAAAATTAAACAATTTTTGTAAAAAAAAAAAAAACAGAAAACAATAATATTTACAATTGTTAGTTGAAGAACCAATTTAAAACAATGTCCCCAAGAGGGACATGCCGAAAAAACGATAAAACTTGCCAAAAAATGGGATTCGATCATACGATAAAACTTATCTTATTTTCTTCCTTCCAGATTATTTTCTATCAATGTCTACTTTATAATGAGTTAAATTTCATGTTTGTTATGATGAAGTCTAAATTTATAGTTACGATGACTGGTGGCTATAACACGCAAGATTTGTACACAAAATTAGTAGTCTGAACTGCAGAAATTAATTTGCTATAAACACGGGTATTAATAGAGGCAAGACAATGCCGCCACCCCCTGCCAACTTCTAGTCGGAAAAGCTAATGTTTCAGAGCACGCGAGCCGCGTCGTCGCACCGCCGACCTCGAATTGTGGACTCTCTTTGTACATAGGGTCATAAAGTGTAAATAAATCGCAACACTTCAAAGATAAAGTACAAGCTTGCTGCACGTTTCTCCAACATTTAAAGTTCAGCCTCTGATACGCCTGTCTTCAAAGGAAGATTTGGAAACTCCAGCAAAATAGCCTAATTTCACTTAATGGTTAAAAAGGTCAAACTATCGTTATTAGTTTGTGTGAGAGAAAATACTACAATCTAAAGTTGAAGACACGGGGCATCAATTATTCTTAAATGTAAAGGATTTAAGGAAGTAGCCTGTCAAGGCAGCCGTCTGTCGTCTACCTGTCAGTCGTCTGAACACAATTAACTTTCTTTTTCGCAGTAGTCAAAGAGACTTTTATAATTAATGAACTTAGTAATTATTTTGATAACAATTCTGTTTGTTTTGGTAACAATCTGTGCTTAAATAATAACAACGAGCAAATTAGAAAAAAAAGTTAGGATATATAAAAAAGTATGTGTTTTAAAAAAACATCATTCAATTAGGTGTGAAAACTGCCATTTTAGCCTAGATATCTTCATTAGACAAAAGTTACATCATGTATCTAAAAAAATCAGGTTATCGAGGAATTGACCGAAGGACGAACACATATAGCTGTTGATTGGTTCAATTATTCACACGGCATAACCCCCGACCGGCATCATCCGCTTGCTGCCAAATTAAAAGTAAATAACGGAATCAAAACAAGCGGGCTGGAGCCGCGAGGGACTCGCAAACCTTTTACCGCTGTCAAGTAAACAACTAAAGCTAAACATACTTTATGATTTTATCGGCTATCTATTTGTCGATGCAGATAAAACTGCTGAAACCGATGCAAATTCTGTCGGAAGAACAAATTCAATCGATAAAACATTCTGTATTTAACGCATCCCTCGGACCATACAATATTCAATGCGATTGCAACATTATTTTGATTGCAACTCTTCATTATGGACGCTGGGAAAAATCAAAAACAGATATTGATAAAGCGAACACTGCCCCACCGTTTGATGCCTACAATAAACGAGGCAAAACAGCTAGAGCCAAAGCGCTACACTCAACGCAGAGCAATTTCGAAGAACAATGAACCAGGATGAATAGTGGCGCAAAGTAAAAAGTCTATTTACATCATATACACATTTCCTACGGTAAAATGAACAAAACTGGGAAATTCAAAAACTTTAGATGGGAACTGCTGCTCGGCGATTTTTTTGTTTGAATAAAAATGTAACAATAGATATAAGACATACACAGATAGTGGAGACAGCGTGGCATCATTAGCGGCGACAGGAGGTGCTACACACGCCGCTGCGGCGCCGCGCGGCCGACAGGCCGACAGTAACGAGCGGCCGCACCTCATCGTGCTAAGAGAGTAGCCCTCGCGGCGAATATTGTCACGCTACAAACTATGTCACGGGCTGTATCATTATTTTGACACAAATGTCGTTGTAACAATCTATTGTATAAAAATGCAGACAACTAGGTACTTATATCTTCAAATCAATTGCGACAAATCTTTGGGTACTATTTAGTCTTCAAGATAAATTCATACCATAGTAATACAATAAAATGAAAACCGCTAACACCGTTTGGTATAGTATCTGTTGGTGTGAGCAACAGACATTGTTTTCGTTTGTTTTTTTTTTAAAGCGGACAGTAAAAAATCTAGCATTATAAAAAAGTTATCAGTCAGAAATGCGCGAGCAATGTCCGGCGCAAGTTGAACGGCCGAGGAAAGCGTTAGAGCGTGGCACACACACGATGCACACTTTCCGTCTTGCTACGTAGCAATCTCCTTGTTAAAAAACGTGCCAACACTAACGTCTTACAATTCAATATATTGAAATCAGCAAATGCTATCAAGGCACGGTTACCTTCATAAGCGGAAATTGTAATAAAGTGTTTTTATAATTTACCTACGTGCCTTTAATTGTAAACAAAAGGCCGCAGTGTGTGCAAATACTGCTACACTAATGAATTCTCATTTTGTTAACAATGAGGCGGTCTATGAAGCCTCCGGGAAAGGCGACTTAAAAGATTTAGGTGACAAAGCGTTTTATACGCAACAAAACCGCCGATTTGAAAGAACAATTACGCGAGTCAAAGCAGGTATCTTGTAAAAGCGCGGCGAGATATAACAAATCGCTAGCGCAACAAAAGAGGCTTTCTCGCGGCCATTACGGCGGGATGCCCGCTAGAAAATGAGGCGAGTGCGGCGGAGCGGGCGAACGAGGCTCGGCGAGGGGCGATTAGCGTATGCGGCCCGGCACCGGCGCGCGCCCTAGGGACGGGCCCAATTTACGATTGCCGCAAACAATATCTTCGACGTGAAGTCTTGAGAGACGCAAGTTTCCACCGCATGGACCAATAATGTTATTTGTACAAGTATACGTGTATGACATTGACATTTTATTTCACAATTCTGCAATACGAATATAGGACAAACACATTAAGTGGTCGTGCGAGACGTGGTGTAAGACGGGGCAACGCGAAAGCCGTAATAAGGGCTACCATAAAATGTTACATTAGGTAAGAGCGGCTTCTGGGGCAGCTATAAATATCTCCGTTCGGAAGTACGGACGAAGTCCCGCGGGAGGACGTCGCAGCACTCGCGGCGGTCGCTCGGCCGGCCGTGAACGTGTTGCGCGAATAAAAACATATCTCACCTCGCGTTGTGCTTTCCTCCTCGCTTCTCTAATACCTAAACTAATCAATATTGTTTTAGATTGAAGTAACGGTCTCGCCCTATCTAGTATCAGCATTTCTTTCCTTTTTTGTTCGGAAATATAGAATTAAAAAAAAAAACAGATTACACAGATAAGCATACAAATCACATTTGCTTATATTCAAAAATGTTTATTAATGTATACTGTTTTTACTATTTGCTTATTCTGACATTTGATATTTTTATCATTTACACTTTTGAAATAATTTGGTTTTCGACATTACAAATCCTAATCCATTAGACAGATCGAGTTAGAAATTTGTAGAAAATATTAAGGGAGCAAGGGAACATTTGTGTCTTATAAGTCGTAACAAAATTACATATTCACAAAACTAATTTTTTCCTCAAAATTTTACAACGCATATACATCGTTTTATTAACATATGTAGGCTATATTTATCAGATTCCTAGTATTCGTAATGATAATGAAAATGGGAGCGATCCTCTATATAGACCGGCTAAGTCGCTTTCGCGAGAGAAATCTAGTTTCACTCGCCGCGCCGGAGTAGGTGAAACGAGGCTTCGCTTCTTACCGCGGACTTACTTGTTTACTTTTGCTTATTAAAAGTATAACATAGATTTGAGACCAAATTCTACAAATAGTTTTAGAACATCGAATATAGAAAGTTATGAGATTTAAGATGTGTTTATTAGAATGATACTACATTCGTTATATCAATAAATGGTGACGTCGAAAAAATAAAAAAAAACTGATTAAGAGAATTTGATTTGATGTTTGTAATGCACACTAAATCGCATGATGTAACCGACTACTCAAATCAATGTCATTTAAAACTAAATATGTAAATTGCGAGTTTATTAATGTACGTTGCTAATAAATTAATAAATAGCAAATGAAGTAAGTAAATTAAACCAGGGAATTTGAATACTTATAATTTATTAATCGCCGTCAGCACAAGCTAGGGCGAAATGTTTTAGTTGAAACGAAGCAACCTTCCCCGCGCGACTTAAATAAGTCAAAATCATCAAATCACCTTAGTGAAACAAGAAGGCAAACAGAGGGAGACCCTCAAATTGCTTGCCTTATTAGACATGCCGTAAAAGTTTAGAGTGAGCTCAGTTTGCAGAGGCAAGCTCGAGGTTATATAGGTGAGTTTGTTTTGGCCGGCATTGTCAACACTGCATAGTCGAATAAAAGACCCTTCACCTACGAATACAATTACACAATAGTTACAAAATCCTGCAGAACATGTTACACCTGACAATACTAAAAAAAATGATTCTTAAACCTTGCAAGGCGATATACACTATGCAAACGATGAACTTTTTCTAATACAAATTATTACTAAGATATCGACATTGAGCTTGGTTTTTTTTTAAATCATCGACGTAGATAATGGAATAAAACATCAGTAGTAGGTAATAATGTGGCGAGAATGTCGCGTTATCAAACTAGCTATCATCCGGCAATGCGCCTGGTGGCCGTCCATCAAACGCCATATCAATTACCCGGCCGCCGGCTACGTACGCAGCGCCCATCGCTACGAGGCTACGTCCCAGACTACGCTGCGAGGTGATTAATCAACAACACACACTTTACTACACTTTTCAGTTCAATTATATACTATAAGTTTTAAATGTTTCTATTAAATTATTAAATACAAATTGACAACATTAACTTGCTTAATTTACAAGTAACAATTTTTAAATGGGAAAATTTTCATTCAGTAACCCGTTATTTTATTTATAGACCTAAAAGACACCAATATCATGTACGTTTTAAATTTTATAAATTTTCAATAAAATATTCCCCTTGTGAAATGCACTATTTCATCTAAAATTGTGCAATCCATTCTATTAGTTAAACTAAGAAATAACATAAAATAAAATTAGAAAGCTTTGAATTCTCCAACTTTATTGACATTTCTCTAGCAGACGTTGGCAACATTTAACTGATTTAAACGCGATGCTGTAAAGTAATCGTCATAGGGTTTCTGTTAAAATGGAAACATAATTAAGTTTATTGTTGTTTTCATAACGCCAGTCGTTGGTACCTAACTTGGCCGAGTAACAATCTGCGAGCCGAGTAAACGAATTTTGAATAAAAAGCGGATAGGAAGGGCACCGAGAGCGTGGCGGGGGAGTGAAACTTTTGTCATTGTTTCAATATCGCGCGGGCAATTAGCGCGGCTCGGACCCGCCGCGCTGCGATCCATCCGCGTGCTCGCTCCAATCACCGGCTCGGCGCCACTCACTCTCCGCCTAACCATTAAAACAATACTTACCAATTCACGTTGCATCGACACTTCAATTAATGATCAAAAGAAACAACAAACTCAATATCGTGAACCAAATTAACATTTCAATTTGGTCCGAAGAATGTTTTAAAATGTTCCTATAACAATCAATTAAAATTAAGGTTATTTAATAAATACTAAAGTAGGTGGTCAAATTAGAGAGGGATACATTCTGTACTGTGGAAAGAAAAAGTAAGCAAACTCCTTTATAATGAAAAAGTTCGGTCTCTACTTTCAATTACTCGAACGTCTAACGAGTAGTGTAAATTGTGTTCTTATTATATGTGTTACGATGCTCTGTTTAATAGATGCGAACAACAATTATCACAAGCAGAGCGTTTGGCGATGTGGCCTCGGTGGAGTGTCGATGTAGCGGCGATGAACCGGCGATGTCGCGACAGCACACGGGACGCGCGGTAATTACCGCGGCGACCGGGCCCGTGCTCTGGGGCGACGGGCGCGCCCGATCTCCTGTCAAAGGATCGCGTGCCGAGCGATGGACGCCCGCATTAAACGCTAGCGAAGAACCCATGCCCCATCAGATAACATGCAATCAATTTCGCGATCTACATGCTTCTACGTCGGCGCCGCCCCTGGACTGACGTCACGCCGATAAGCTTATAGTGCCAGCGCACCACTGGTACCACTTACGACCACGTATACAAAATGTTAATCAAATACAGGTTCCGTTTTAAGCGAATGTTAATCAAATACATAGCTCATTTTAAAGTACTCAACATCTTTCAGGGCAATTGGCTTGACCGTAACTTTCTATAACGGTAGCTGACTGAAACCGATTTTATGATAAAGCGTGACCCGTTTATTTTTTTAATTAACTATTGCTTGCTATGCTGCAAAAAGGTATAGTTTGCATCAAGGTAAAATAATAGTAAAATACTATATATTATAGTATCAAACCGATGCGATGGTGTAATGTAAATAAATAGATATAGATACATAGAACATTGTTCCACCTAATCAAGGTATTCACCGACACTACGAAGCGAGCAAGTCACGCGATCGTTTTATCGCACACCTTCTTTCTGTTTTATGGAGCAGATAAAGTTTGTTTAAAAAGCTCGCATGTCTTTACTATATCGACGTCCTCGTCGTGACGAGTGGTGTTACCCTGTTTATCCCTTACATCGCGCCGAGGCACCCTTTAGCTTTAAATTATTATCACAACAGAGCAATTTAACATCTAGTAAGCTTTGCGTGAAAAACGTGCTAAAATAGCTTTTTAACTTGTATTTTTCACAAGCTTTTCAGCGGTGTTTTTGACACGATGCTCGTACGTCGGAGGCGCGCAGTTTGTGCACGTATTATTTATAGATGAAACTGCGAATAGCCAGTGAGCAGACAAAGCGACGTAAAAGAGAGGAAAGCTCGTTGTGAGTCGGAAAATCCTCGCAAGTCAATTTGGTATTATGAGGTAATGGAGAGAAACGGGCATGATTTACGCGGTGCGGCGGACGAGTTCGCGGGCAGGCACAATTATCGGCCCGCTGGTGCTCTCAATTACAAAGAGGCGCACCCCCGAGACTGAGCCCCCGGCCCGACCACAAATCTTTTGCTCTTAGCCTTTCTCCATGTTCAAAACAACAAGTTAGGAACGAAATGCGTCGGACTAACCAAAATATGATCTACATGCATAATGTGTACGTAACATGTCTGACTAACATCGAAAGTATTCTTCATGAGCAATATCGGCGATTCAAGTGCTGCATAATAGTAATAATTAACAGTTTGTCATTAACATATAAAAT
>DVQG01000245.1:0-16807 GCA_018231605.1 Papilio ambrax
TTATAAGAAAAGGGTGGTAAAGAGAAAGGGACTTAAATTAGGCACCACACTCATCGGACGAAACACGGAATGCTTCAACTTCACGCCTGTTTTTTTATGGTTTTATGTCTCACAAAGTAGATACTAACTAGTAAACAAGTGGTTAAATGATACGCCATAGATGTACAATACAAATAACCCATTTACCAAAGTTTTGTGTCATTTTTATCAGTGAGAAAAGAAAGTTTAAAATTGTTTGTTGTTCAAATCATCTAAGGTAAGATATTACCGGTTATGGTAATTACAAGTAAGTTACTTAATGATTCGATATCGAATGTACCAAGGTCATCCTTGGCACAGTCAACAATCGGTTTTAAAATGCATTTTTTATAATAATCGATCAAACAATAGAATATCGTTCTCAATGTTACCATCCCACACGTAAAGTTAGCGTTCATTACAATATCGTAATTGTTACAGCAAATAATTTTGTACAGACAACAAACAGAAAATACAATGTAGGATGAAAACAAACAAAAGATGTGGAATGTTATTAAACGTTACATACAATTTATTAAAAAAGGATATTCAATAAATCTTACTTCATATAAAATCCAACTTCGAATAAGAAGACATTTAATTATCCTTGAAAATACTTTATGAATCTTTTGCTAATTAATGCATGAACATAACAAACAAGTTTTGTAAACAATAAACACGTTCTCTTTGTATAACCTCCTTTTATAACTTAGTATAATTTGAACTAATGACGTCATTCTTGACTTGGGAAATCTACAAATAAATGACTCATCTGAAGTGTCAAAATAAAACAGGTCCGTCACCACGCGCGTTCCCAACCCACACCGTAGTGACGTCAACACACGTACTCGTTGAATAGTAAATAGCCGGTGTTTTAGTGCTATTTTCTCAGGGACATAATAACTATACTAGCATTGTAATTAGGAATGTACCGTTGCTACGGTCCTTTTAAGCATTGTTGACTGTTACCACGACAATTTTCAATAACCTGCCATCAGGTTCCATATAAGGATCGTAAGAACTTCTGGACTTCAAAATAACCTGCTTATTCTCAAAATTTAAATTACTATTAATACTTTGAATAAACAAGAAAGTATTAAGATTGGGTGTGGATGGCTACAACGATAGAGAATGATCAAAGAAAGTATGAATGGATTGTTGAAAGAGGATATACTGAAGAAGGGAGTAATTTCAGATATGACGGCCGATAGAAATCTATGAAAGAGAAGCACAAACTGTGTCGACCTTCCGCAGGGACAAGGGCAAGTTTATGATGACTATTGATGTCTTTACTAAAAGATTTAATTCCAACCATCAGCACTACTGCAATTAATGAAGTAGATATCTGTGTTAAATTTAAAAAAAATATATCGAATGAATGGGTTCATTAGCACGTAGTGTCCTATCCGAAGTCCACTGCATGTCGTTGTAAATGAAGTGATTCATTTGGGCAGATACGGCCGCTGCGCCGTATGTAACTTCATTGCAACAATTAGTGCCCATGCACTAGCGTAATTTGCTCCACATTTATAAGACAAGAGAATAGTGATGATAAAAGAGATCAAAACAAATGTTAATATAGAGAGCGTTCTACGGTGGCCAGTATCATGGTCTGAGCACAAATTGTACCTTCCAAAAGATTGTTTCATACTCCTCTCATATATATCTAAAACTGTGATTCTCAATATCTCAGTTAGATAGTCTGGGTTACACAGGATACCCTGCAGGGGTATACGTTACCGGGAAATACATTTAAGGGACATAAATTGAAGAGTTAGTGTTCACTAAAATCAATAAAATTTTGAACACCTTTTGTAGACCTTCTACAAGACAAAAGTTTGAGAGTCAGTATAATCTGTCGTATATTATTACGACAGTATAAATATATAAGCAAAACAGTTTTCATCATTAGATAAAGCAATTGATACACCTTCATATTCCAATAACCATGTACTAAAATGAATGATCTGACCGCATTATACTCTGTCCTAATCGATTATGTAAACACACGGCCTCGTTGCCCACGTTCACGGCTAACAACATTGACACATACAAATTGTGCAGATCATATTGCGCACAAAATCTTCAACATCTACTATGCTACTGTCGCATACTAATATAAAGTCAATTTAAAATGTTCGCCATGTGATTTCAACGGTACAATAACAGTCATGATTCATAGCAGAAGGTGTAAGGAAATGTTAATAATTTCAATTCACACAACTTTCTCTACTTTACTTACTGACACCTTAAGCTTTTCCTCAAGCAACTACGTATAGTTTCCGCGTCACAAACGACTTTATGATTATTACCACGGTAAAATCACCAACACTTCGATGCAATTCGCGATGTCCAAAATACAAAATTTACACAAAAAATTTAAAACCCGGAATCGGTTTTATTACGGAAAATAAGCGCTTGCCAAATCACGTTTCTTCGTTATTAAATAGAATAAATAGGTTTTGTGCCGTTATTAATTGTAATTAAATACATATTGCAAAATTTATTCTACTTACTTAAATATTATTAAAGAAACTTTGTAATAAAGGAACAACACACTTTATTAAATTTTATTTATGAATATTATAAGCATTTCTTCACTGTTTTTTGTTACGAATAATTTAAAACGGGATATTTTTTTGCAAATTGTAATAGCTTAAGACTTAAATATATTTTTTGATCACCTTTAAAGTCAAAAATGTTCATAAAACTTTAACTAAATGATTATTACTAACAATTTAAGTAAAATTTAAATCATATGTCATTTAACTTACTGTAATTAACTAAGTATGGGGTTATACTCTTTATTGTGAACTTATTCGCTTCTAGAAATAAATAATTGAAGCATAGTTAGCAGGTTATCGTAGTTGTAATAAGTTAACGATATACAAAACGCTGTGCTTTGATATAATACGATTAACATTGGTTAAGGTTAATTGACAGAACACTGACAGATAATGACATCGGTATTATATAAATGATACCATACATAATACACGAAGCCATAGACAATACTGTTTGGATACAAAACTCTTAAAGTAGCTACAAAAGATGCAATCTCTTACGCTTTTAATTGAAAGAACTATACAGGAATTTAGAATTTACTGCTTTTTAAAAGTCACATTATATCAAGAAAAACTACGCGAATATCTACTAAAACATTTTTAAAACAAGCATTCTTTGATTGTTTAAATAACAAAAGGGTGTACAAATCATTGCAATGATTGTAACGATTACAATAAGAGATGCAAGCCTTGAATCTAGGGCCACATACATTGTGATTACATTGACGAACAATTGTAAGTGACCTATAACAAATTTAACCTTTCATTTTTTCTATAAGTTCGAGGAATAGTTTGATGCTAATTACTACTTTCTTAAGATAATCTAAATCAATAATTCATTTTTAATGTAACGTACGGCAACAAATTGAATTTTGTACGATTCATTTGAATACTCCTTCATCATAATATCGATACTATTAGAGATGGACAAACCTTGGACCTAGGGCCACACACAATGTCATTACATCAATGCTTACATTTACAAAACTATCCCAAAACGATGAATGCGAGGTGAGATCTTTTGTAACAAATCTGACCCTTCATTATGTATTTCAAGGAACTCTCGGATGCCATCTACATATTGTAAGGAAGAACTAGGTCGATCATTCATATTGTCATAATAGCCCTACAGCAACTGGCTATTCAATCCAGTTTAAATCTTTGCATTGACAATCATACTAGAATAGGATAGATAACATGTCCTGAAGTCAAATTCTACTCTAATAGCCGATTGTTCTTTATATCACGTTTTATTTCGAAGAAAACTTCGTTTCGAATTCATGATTTCAACTAAAGTATTTAAATAATGGCCACTAATCATACTTTTGTTACAAAATCTTTCGTCGTGTGCTTTATAGTAAACAAATTAAGTCATCGTTAATTTCAACTGGAATAAGTCACGAACGATTCAGTATCTACACGGTTTTTGGCTTTTGACCAAAATTTTAAGTAAAGTGAATTAATTGCTTGTTAGTTTTTTTATAAATGCACTCTCCTTGATTATTTGAACACTATGGTAAATATATTTTGCTTCTATTTACAACGACAAGAATTGAACCACACATTGTTTATAGATTCGAGATAAGCTAAAAATAATAACATATTTAACCTTGATGGTAAAAATATGTGTCTAATTTTTTGTGTAAGTCTATTTCTTGTCACAAAAACAAATCATTCATTAGTCACTTAATGAACCAAAGTATATTTGAAATACCTAGTTTGTTGTATCACGTCACTGGTTCTAAGATTAAAAATGGCATTTTACAAATAGTAGACACAAATAACGGCTTAGGATTTGCAGGTCAATCCTGCAGGTCAAAAAGACAGACGAAGATGAAGCGAAACGTGGGTTTTGTGACGTAGATTTTGATGCAACAGTTATTGTGCTAATAGGAGATACTCAAGTAAGAGAATATCTATCAAGTAGACAACTAATAGAATGAGGAAACCGCGAAGCAACGACCGCTTGCGCATGCACATGCGTACGAAGTCAAAGTATTTGCAGGAGGTCAGACTTTAGGATAACGGTATTTAGTAATCTATCATTCTACGCAATACCTACTCTTTCTTTCTACTTTATTTGTGCCATCACACATAATCATAATTAGTGGTGTCGACTCCATGGTAATATATCGCTTAAAAAATCCTGCTTGTAAATAATTCACTCAACATTTAGCATTATTGTCTGATTTATTTCTACTCGAAGTGGACTAAGTCTACACTAATATACGTGCCATTCAAACCATAATGTCACCGTTCGTCAAACAGTATGCACACATCTATATGGCAACATGGTCGTGTTAACTACGTACCTGCTGCGAACCATATGAATAAACATCAAGGTGAAACCACAGCGCGGCGTCACCGCGACGTGCAATTATCATATATCAGCTATTATAAATTTGTACTGATTCTCATCAATCTGTTGTTGCATAATTACGAGACCTCCGTTAATGATAAATTAATCTATTTATCGGAAAAGCGCAAATCGTTTTGTCAATTTTACTTCATCGACGTCATATTTGTTGAAAATAAATCGAGGTGTCAAATATGTCGGTTTACATTTATCAACATTTCCTACTAAACGTTTATCAGTAAATTCGTTTTATCTAATCGTCTAGGTACCTCCTTAGCATAATGAGAAAATTTACAAGTATGTAGATAGTTACTAACTCGAAATTAGCTTCGATTTCAAAGACTCAAAAGTTAAAATCAGCTTAAGTTGCATAAAGGCAAAACCATTATCTACGAAATTTTATCTAGTATTATATACTTTCTTATTACATTTTTTAAGTAAGTGTCTAAAATTACTACGAAAATTGAGCAATTGATTGAAACACTTTCGTCTTGACCTAGAATCTCTAAAAATTATAACAGCAGTTAAGTCTTTCTTTAGATTTAATAAATTACATAGACGTAGTGCAAAAATATTCGATACGCCGCACTGAGCGATTACCTAAACACTTCAAAAGCTATATTTTATCGTTTATCAATATGTGACAATGCCTCGCTGCGTTATCGCAAATATTTTCACAAGATATGTAGGTAGAAAAAAATAAACCTACCGTCGATATTTCTCCTTTTTCGATTCCACCGGTATCAAAACCGGCTCCGAAGATTTTGATATACACCATTCGTTCACTGCACTCACAGTGAGGAATTCAGTGTCTGGAGCGTGGCATACTTCCGAACCGAACTCGTCCGAGGACACGGTGATGCTATCATACTTCTGATATGGCACCATGTCGAATGAGGATATTGACTTAATACTGACATTGTCATAATTACAGCGTTCACCGGATCCACCGGAAGTGTCCGAAACGTTATCACCTTCATCACTTTCATACTCATTGATTAACGTATCGGTGGAATGATCAGTCGATAGTGTATCAGTTCTTCCATCGTCGTTATTGACTACGTAGTCTTCACCGGACTCCGCTTTATCGCTGTCCGTGGAATCGCTACCGTTATCAGTAGATGATGACTCCACACTCGCAGCCTTTGTTTCTTCTTCATTGTCTGAAACTTCCGAGGTCTTGAGTCGCAGTAACTTTTCCAAATCACTTTGTTTAACACCGTAAGACCAATGCGTTTCACCCGTATGTCCTTGACTTCCGATTGTAGACTTCTTTCGCATGACCGGTGGTTGTCTCGTTCGTCGCAATACGATGGGTGAACTAGGAGGTGTAGCGAATGAGAACTGGATATCTTTGGTTATGGTTTCATCGGGAGCAGGTGATTTACTATCGATAGAAGAGCTATCGTTGAAAGGTTCGGGTGGCGGAGGTGCGGGTCTGTGCGGCTTTAGCGAGGAAGATTTTCTGTCTGACGCAAACCCCGAAGAACTTGATTCATAACTAATTTCTGACACGTTTGATAAAATAGAATTCACTGATACGTTCGAATGCCTATCCTGAGAATTAGTCACTGGGCACAAATGTTGAAAATGCATTTGTATAGGATTAACAACACTAGTTAAGCTTCCAAGCATAATGTCTTTAGGTTTCTCCAACGATTCACTAGAACCACCGAAGTTGTTGACGACCGTACGTTCGAAGTGCAATATCATCTCTTTAACGCTGGCCCTTTCTTTCCTAACAACGACATCTTCATCGGTGGTGTCTCCATTTGACAGGAGCTCGTCGTCAAAACGGTTGTTGTTGTCCTCTTGCGTCATAATGGAGTGCTGGCAGTTCTAGTATTGCACAAGCACAATTGTTACGAACGGAACACGAATCATATCAAGGCGCACGTCGAGTGCGCACAAAGGCACGCGCGCGTGCTCGCCTCGACACAATACTACTGAATTAAAATGCAGCGCTCGCGCCCGCTCCCGCGCGGCCTGCGCTACGTCACACCATGCTGCGGCCACTATCAGCTAAATTATGCCGTATCAATGATTAATTGTTTACGAATTTTGAATCCATTTTTTTTAATGTAATACAAAATTCTCAGTGCCTGTCTTTAGTTCAAATTTAAGTCTTTTTATATTTCATAAAAAAAAGAAAACTTGTTACTTATATTTTATTACACCTATATGCCATAACACTTTTGTAGTACCTAATTAAGGTTATGGGAATTAAATTTAATTAAAATGAAAAAGTAATTATTCAGTTAATCCTAATTTTGAACGTAATACTTTTCTGTGCTATCTATTTTTTAACGAAAAAATTTTCAATTGATTCATAATTGGGTTATAACTCGTGAAATAATTTGCAGTGTTCACGTTATTGGCTGCACCCAAGTTGCATTGCACCTACATTTTTTTTATTTTATTTTAATCCATCCGTGTTATGGAAAAAGCAGCCCACTATCTGCTAATAAAATGCAGATCTGTGTCGTTTGAAAATTTCTTTTAAAATTATGCAACTTCTTTAGAGGATAGCTCCAGCGCACATTAGAGAGATAAGGGAGCGGGGAATGCGCTTGCGCAAGGAATGTTAGTAGTACATCGCCTTTGTACTTAATC
Source organism: Papilio ambrax (assembly GCA_018231605.1). Classification (NCBI taxonomy): domain Eukaryota; kingdom Metazoa; phylum Arthropoda; class Insecta; order Lepidoptera; family Papilionidae; genus Papilio; species Papilio ambrax. Next base: position 7,552 of record DVQG01000245.1, read on the forward strand.
ACTTGAAATATTCATATGCACTTCTTAGTATCAGACATATTTAAAAATAACTGCGCTCTCGCCATTGATTACATCTTTCATGAGCAACTTGAGACAGATTATAAATGCGGGATTCATTAGATTTTCATTTCGTTTATATTAAAATTTTTGTTGGTGTTGTAATCTTATACGTCTTATGCTGGTTTTAAACTTGTTTTTTTTTAAGAGTGCAAAAAAGCAATAGTTCAAGTTATGTTAAATGATCACCAAAGCAAAAAAATCTCCAAAAGTATAATAGATAAAGAATTGTACTAATGTAGTGTAAAGTATAAGTCTTAAAAACCAATAATGCAATTTGTTAATATCTGCGATGTAAGCACTATATGAGAGAAAAATGTTGAAAAAAAATGAAATTTACTTTACAACTTATTTATAAGTACTTATTTCAATAGGATCTTCTTAAGGGTGCAAGTATAATAACAAGAAGAAATAAGAAATGTATGCGAGTGTGTGGCGACGTTGCGTCCGGCCTGCACGGCGCAGTGACCGACGACCGGCGACGCACATGGCCGATGTGGAGTTCATTCGCATTCGATTGTGCCAGAACTTGAGGAATTACGACAATATTACAAAAAGAAAATTAGCGTACCGTTCGAAATTTGCAGCGCAAGATTAACCTACTTTAACACTCATTACTAAACATTCTTGTTACAGGCAAGAAAATGCTTACAGGGCCAGATACAAGGAAGGATTAATTCCATAATTTTGTAAGATAACAATACTAGTGTTCAGTAGAGGTTTCGTTAAATCATCATCACCAGCACATCCCCACAGAGAGGCTCGGAGCCTAACTTAAGTTAGGGTGACTGGGCCATAGTCAACCACGGTGGCACACTGCGGGTTTGTTGACTTCACACATATCTTTGACTTTCGATAATATTACCTAGCAATTAACTTTATTTAATTAAAACCTTGTTAAAATGTTCCTGGTGATTAGAACTAATAAAATGAGCACCTTAGTGGAGACGTCTAGTGAGCCGTTATAGAAGACGAATAAAATGGCGCAGTTTTTATATTAATGTAAAAAAATCCCTTATCAAACGGAAGTTTTTCGCACTGCAGACGCTTATAAAGATTTCATTGATATTACATTTATCTACAGTTTATCTTATATTATTTATCACCGTCTTAAAGATCATCTACAAAAATAGTTTTAAAAAAGTTAGTACGTATTTTAGTGTGAGGTGGATCTTGACACAGTTTTTTTTAATTAATGGGAACGACTTATTTAAGTAAACATTTGTAAGTACAAAGAGAAAGCAAAAGCAGATAGAATTATGATGCGTTCTATACGCCATAATATCCGACTATGGATTGACGATAATGCAATATTTTATTGCCCTACTATCACAATATTATAACAAGCCAGCTACCCGCGGTTTATATTCAAGTACTTTGTTTTACTCATAGACAATCGAGTTTAAAATAAACATATTCAAAGGATGTGACTAATATTTTACTGTATTAAATTAAACATTAAATTATTGTAAATAATAATTTAACTACATTGTACATTCTAATCGACTTCCAGTTGACGAAAGGAACCTTCGACCCCGAATAAAGTGGATGTAGTTTTCGGTTTGCCAGGCCTCTTGGATTCGTCTGATCGGGCTTTGTCTTCATTAACAAACCAATCTCGGTAACTTTCGACTTTTTGAACCCAATAATCTGAGAAGAAAAATTTCTTTTAACTGCATGTTTCATTTTGGTGTATTGAAGGACTAAAATTATCTAAAGACCTTCAAAAACCCTGCATATCCTTAAAATTATATACTCATTTTTTCTAATAAATGTCGGCTTACCAGTTAACTCTTGTAACTCCCCTTCGTCTCCTCCATATTCCTTTGGCAGTACTCTCTTAGGTATTTCTTTATACAAAGCCTCATAATCCTGATTGTGTACTCGAATCTAGAAACAGAAACAAATGTATTTAAATTTATTTAACAAATTGAAATACTAAAGACGTTGACAACTTAACTGTGAGTTTCCACTACTTTAATATTAGTAATCAAATTTATTGTTCTTGTACTCGTTCTTTAACAAAAGAAGATGAAAGAGAAGTAATCCTGTTATAATCTTATGTTATTTTACTCACTCTCTTCTTTAATTTTTCACCTAAAAAGGCTTTAAATATAGAATATGCAGCTTCAAAGCCGGTAGGTGTGTTCAAAATGTGATTACTCTTCAGACGAACTGGAAGCGCCTTCTCGAAGCAGGTGATAACTTTCTTGGCCAAAGCTGGCGTCCACTGGCTCAGCACGTTCACCCCTACATTTTTGATATCAACAATTATTTCCTGGAAATTAAAAAAACATTTAAAGATATTTAACTAATATCCTAACATTGTTATATCGCCAAAGTAACTTTTTCTGGTCCTCAAGGCAAGGCAATCATGTTATTTTTCTTTAAGTTCCTCATGTTGCACTCAGGATCCTAACGTGTTCAATAATATTTTTTTCTACATACAACCATAACAATGTCGCCACTATCTTAATCATACTAATATTATGAATGCGAAAGTTTAGATAGATGGACATTTGTTACAGTTTGTAGCCTAAACGGCTGAACCGATTTCGATCAACATTGGTACAGATATAGAGGATAGTCTGGTTGAACACATGGGTTATTCACTTTTGTTTTTTTTATTCCACGCGGAGTCGCAAGCGAAAGCTAGTTGAATAATAAATCATGAGTACCTCCCCAGATACAGTGAAATTGTCATCTTCGAGCATCATTATTTCAGTAATCATGAAGGCCACTTTTAAAAGGTCTGACAAATTATACTTTGATGGATTGTAAACGCCGATACGTGTGATGCATATTCTCGGTCCATCTTTCTCCTTGCATTCTTTTAACGGCAAGAAAGCTCTGCAAAACAAAATTTGATAAAAACAATCATCTCAAAATTACAGATCGGAGGAACCCAAAAACATAACACCTTTAAGTCCATTTCCACTAAATAAAACAATTACATTATTAGTTTCTTTCGTATTTTTATCTGAATATAAGCTGGTCTTACCCTAATTTTAATATTTCCTGTATTTTCGAATCAAGTGGATCCCTGTTGGAAAAAAACTCAGGCACCACAGACCTTAAGGTGTAGTACATATCCAATTTATCCTTGCATCTTTCCAAACTAAATTTACTACCCCGTAAAAATGCCACTAACCATTGATCCGCTGTAAATAAAAACAAAGTAGTTATAAATTACAATATGCATCGGTTTTACCGATTTTCGAAAACCAAAATAATATAACAAAATAAAATAAAGTTATGTAGAAATGCGACTACTATGGATCAACTGGCAAACTATTACAATATCCTAATGGAAGAACTGCCTCTGCTTTTGGCATAGTTTCTTGGTATATTACTAGATGGCGCTATTATCAATCAAACATTTATAAATTTAATAAATGTTGGTTGAAAATTGTAATTGAGAAAGAAATATAGTTAAAGTCTTCACAATACTGAGTATTTAATAAATGTTTAAGTTTTCCTCATAAAACACTTATTCTGTATATATTTATTTTTTACTTACATGGATTTACGGTTTGTAAATGAGGCTGCTTCTCAAGCCACGTCTTGAGGACAGATATATCAGACTCTACGCTGCGAGGATTTTCATTAATTTCCTTTTTGGCTTTCTCCTGTAAAATGTCTGGCAGCGGTCTCACTGCCATTTTAATCGTCTTCTGTTTAAACTGAAATGTAAGCATTAGGCACTATTACACTTTTACTTCCATTTAACACTTATTAATCTACAAAAATCATTTAATAATAACGCGAAAGACTTTTACGTGAAGACCTTAATTTATCACATGGAAGAAAACAAAAACTATTGGTGGAAACGTACCTTAATTTCTTAATGTAACCTTATTTTAGAGTCATAAACAAAAACGTCACTATGCCGCGTCTATCGAGTACACTGCCAATATTGAAACTAAGGAAAGGTAGGTCGACTTGGTGATTAACAGCATACTAATTAAGTTTACCGACAGGAACATACGAGTAATTGATGATCGTGATAATATTTTTCAAATAAGAACGTGTCTACACAATTTGCTAGTTTGTACTGAAATGTAAAACTCAATGCCAAATAGTGATTCACTTCGTGATTGCAGTGTTGCAATGACGAGTGTTAGTCAAGTTTCCATGGCTTCAGCGATCAGTTCAATAGCGGGCGCGCGATTATTACCCGCCGTTTTATATAACTGCTGATAAGATAGTAATATCATATAGGTAATAATTACATTCACCATGTATTTAACTGAAGTATTTGTGTATGGTAAGCAATATGTGTATTTTTATAGTTATTTATTACACTTTCTTAGATTATACTTTATTCTTTAAGAATTGAGGATATCAACATACCTAATACATGTGAAATAAAAAAATCGAAATGTAACCGATCAATGTAATAGATTTTCAACCTCATTTCAATCCATAGATAAATTTCAGTATCATTTACATATACAAAATAAATGATCTCCGTGTACATGCTAACACAATAAAACTGTTCAGTCCTGTCGATAAGTATAGCGTCAAACAGTTAAACACCCATACATTTCAATGAACAATACACTTGTATTGTTGATAAATGGCCTTACACGTAATAATTTTTTTATTGTAATTTTTTCGGCTTAAATTTTAGTGTTCCTTTTTAAATCTTTAAACAAAACTAATGTGCTCAAAACGGGATTAGAAACTGTCACTATTTAGGGTGCTTTGAGAATCGAGCGTATCTTTTTCTCATAGGACGTCGAAATATCTGCATTTCTTCTGTGTCCGCTTCGGTCAATTGCCTTCTTAAAAAATAGCATTTTTATCATTTACCAGCAAAAAACTGATTATGTTTTCATAAATATTGATGTAATATTTGATTTTCCTGTACATTTTCCGTAAAGACAATGCATACAACTGTTTGATTATAGAGTTGTGTCATGTACAAGCGGCGCTAGGAATTCCTTCGTTAACTGATGTTGACACACCAAGATTAGTTTAGTTAACCTATTTTCGTCGCATTATGTCGTACATCGTCGCAGGTAAACCAACCAAGACTAATTTGACGAGGGTATTAAATTAAATAATTACCAATTGGCAACATAACAATAAGATTATTGTAAACTATTTAAACTATTTAAACTTTGCGTCAACATTGATAAACGATTTCAATATTGTTTCAGTACAATGAGCCTAAAATCTATTCTGAATTTAAAATGTTTATTGCTTCTTCTTTGCAATTCACATAAAATTCTAATAATGTAGTGCAATTGTATACTCGTAAATTGTTTTTAAGGAATATTTATCAGAGTATTATAGCAGTTTTTATTGGTGGTTGTTTAACATTTTATGATAGTTATGCAATATCGGCTTTACGATAAACCTTGAGGTATGAAGTTAACGAAATAACCATGTTTCGAAAGATCCATTGCGATAATTTGCCTTATCAGCACTTAACTAAAGCACGCAAATTAAAACGACAGTTTTGACTAATCAAGATAAGGGGAAGAACGTATCAATCTACACTAGCATTGAAAAAAAATTTGTGTTGTTTTACGAAAACATACGATAATACAAATTTTCCTCTTTATAATATTATTATAGATGAAATGAAATTAAGATGTACTTTGCTAAATTCTGGTTGTTAATTTTAAGGTAACAGATGAGTATTAGAATGCTTGCAAACATGAAACCTATCATTGTTTTTGTAACAAAACCTTGTTGTTATGGTAATTAGTTTTACGTATTTTCACATTATTTTATCTTTACAAAGGCCTTCGTTTTCTTAAAATAGCGCAAGCGACGTTACTTCTCTAACCATACGACATAATTAACAATTATACTAATGCTATTAATATGTATTATGTTTATTATCTACTTTTTTTGGATTTGTTACTTTTTAATAAAGAATAACGCAACTATTAACGTAGAATATGCGTTTTCCTCGTATTAAAGTATGAAGTAACCGTTAAGTGTCAAATATCTAGACAACATTATTTCTTTAATTTTCATAGTATTTTTGTGTTTACTAGAAACAATAAACTCAAAGGCCGGCAACGCATTGTAGTTCCTCTGGTGTTGCGGATGTCCATGGGCGTCGTTGACCACCTCGGTGTTCTCGCCGTTTGTTTGCCCACTTTATATAATAAAAAAAATCTTCTTGTTATCTCTAAGAGTAACTTTTTTCGTAGCGTAGGAAAAAAAATAGTTTTTTAATAGAAAAAAGGGGTAAAGACTGACCAGGATAACATACCCAAACCCAAATGTGTCATGTCCCAACCGAAGCGAAGGGCCCAAACATTCGTCCCCTAAGGGCATTATTTAAAATGTCTACTCGGTGAATTTCCCGAATTAGGGACGGAGGGATAAGTGGCCGGGAAAAATTAGGGGGGCGAGGTATCACGCGGGCCTGCTCGTTTACGGCGTTTAGAAGTACCCTCTTACGTAATCCGACTGGAGATTTTTTTCCCCGATACTGTCATATTTAACTACCTTATTTTTCTGGATTATTCTTTGACAACCCTGGATATGTCAAAGAAGCTTATAAGGATGGTTGTTAGATCGCGACTTTCAAGCGGTTTTAATATCTAACTCTATTTTTTTCTTTAGAACTGGCCATTTAATTTTTCTTTATAGCTGGCTAATATTTTTTTTTATAAGTAACTGGCCACTTAGAAATATTTTCGTCGAATTTTTTTTCTAGTGATTTCTTAAACTAGATTTTGTTCTTTTAATTAACGTCTGGCGAAAGGTTTTAAAGTTTCTTAACCATTTTGGTTGGTTCTATTTAGTGTTAGTTCGTTATGATAGATTTTCTAGGCTTGTTAGCTTTTTAATTTACTCGCTAGCGGTGCCGGCGGTAAAATTAATGAGTAATTTTTAATCATCGAGTCCCCAGACACCCAGGAGGCGGCAGTCCGGCATAATTTAATATTCCCAGCCTGCGGGAGACATGGATTAGTTGAAGTATTCAATTACATAGCTATATTTTAAGCTAATATTCGTGTCTGATTACTGCAATAAGAACAGTTTTATTATGCGTAATTTGTAATCTATATCTATACCAATATTATAAAGGGGAAAGATTTGTATTTTTGTATGTATTGGAATAACACAAAAACTACTGGGCTGATTTCAAAAAATCTTCCACCGTTTAAAATGAAGTTGCGAGCAGCAGCTAGTGTTAGTGAATTTGGAAAATTAGAATAAAGCCCACTGTAGAGAAATCTACGAAAACAGTTACATCAATGAGATGTGAATGTATACATCGGAGAGGTCAGGATAATTCGTTACTTATTTTTACAACGTGAAAATGTAAGACCATTATGAAAATCACCAAACGTAAAATCCCAGCACTTCTATTTGTCAGAATCTAACGTAAATGGAGTTCCCGCCATTTTCACCTACCGTTAGAGACGCCCAGCTCATTACCCCCCCTCCCTGCGGCACTCCCCGCACCTCTCATACCCGCTGATTGATTGATTCATCCGCGCGTCCCGTCACGAGTGCTCAGTATAGCTCGTTATCAAGCGCGACGTTTGTAATTTGGCGAAGCGCGTTCGCGTCGTTAACTGCACGAGGGTTTATGCTAGCCTGGTATAATATCCTGGTACTTAACAAAAATACCCCACTGTGGTCTGGGAATTTTATTGTTATGGTTTTCTATCTCTGTCTTTTCGATTCAGTATAACTGAAACAGAATCAAAGATGATTTGACTATTTCTTTCTTTCTCTTTCTATTTAAGAAAATTAAGACGACATGTTTTACGTCGATTGAAGACATCACGGTTTGTAATAGACTGTACATGCTTATCCTATCACATCCAATATTATAAAAAATATAGTCATACCTCTCATTCTAATTGAAAAAACAGAGATAACTATAGTTTTATACAGAAGTATGCTATCCTATAGTGCCAAGAATGGTTAACAAAAGTCAGGTGCATTTGCGGACGTTCCGTGGTTGGAAACTTTATTCGTATTATTTATTACTTTGGTGTTCGGATGCGGTGGCATTTCTGTTTTACGATGCTAAATTGTAAAAGCCGTTTTATGAGCGGAGATAACATAGGACAATCAAATGCCGTCGTAACGTTCCAGATATTTTAAACTGACCTTATCATCCCACAAATACTGTTAAACACTGTTTATTTAAACTAATAGAAAACCTACGTTTAAAAGTCAACCACCTTATGTTACATGCTGCATATTTGAAAACTTTTTGTTCAACTTTATTAGGAAGGTTAAAATGTCGCATGAATACCATATTTCGTGGAACAAAGGCAATCGTCACGTGACGTCGGCGACACGGCAATGCTTCGGCAACGCGACGTGATATAATCGTATTACAAACATCGCGTGCTGACGCGTACGCCCCCGGCACTGCAATTACTGACCGCTGCTCTGTAATTTATGCTCGCCTGGTACCCATGCCCGGGAAATGTCCATGTTGTTTTTTTTATGCCACACCTCCATTGGTGACAAAAAAGGTTTTCTATTCCATAATTTTATCATTTGTTTAGCCAAAACAAAAGGCGAACGCCTAAATTCAATGTGTGTTGTTGAAAACATGTTTCTGAGATAATACTGACACGTTTGTGTGAAATTCTATTTTGAAAAACTGCTCGACCAAAAAACTCATTAATTTGGTCTTTCTCTAGATCTCAGTCGAAGTCCCTTTTATGTGATTTATCACCCAAATTAAAGTTTCTTTCTACAAAATATTCACACTTGGCAAAGAATATAAAGAAAGCATTACACGAAGCAAGTCAGGACAGCCTCAGAAGGCAGAAGTTGCAGGAATACGAGGAATTAAATAAAAGTCGCGTTGAGAACAAATAAAAGCGTAGTCTGCGGCCCTTCCGCCCGAACATCGTCTCCGACTCGAGACGCATTGTTCTTGTGGCGCCGACGAGGATATAAATTCGTTTGTAACCTAGATGTGCCCTATTTAGTTTACTGTTAAAATGTCAGTTCTTCAAAGCAATAAAAGTGTATTAGGTGTTGTATCAGAAACACTTCCTTTACGTATTGCTTTGCAAGATAAAAAGTGTTGTAAAATTTTGGCAACATTTGATTAAACGATGAATTTATTGCCATCAAAATAAACCAAAACACTTATTTTTTGCTCTATTTACCAGTTGAATCTATAAAACTTAATTAATTCTTCAGTCGCTGCTTAAATAATAAAATATATAATAGTAATACTGTCGCATCT
>DVQG01000246.1:0-16799 GCA_018231605.1 Papilio ambrax
CTGACAATTTAGCTTTTTAATAACTCAAAAACTACTGGACAGATTCCAAAAATTCTTTCATCATTAAAAAGCTAAATTGTCAGTGAATAACATAAGTTTTTTTTTCACGCGGGCGTTGCGATTAACAGCTAGTTTATAAGTTAGAAAATTGATTAATTTGAACGTTTTACTTAAAAATAATCGCTTTGTTTAGAAGTCGACGTCTTGGCAGGGAAAATAGGATAGTGACGACAGTCGACATACAGTTTACAAAATAATCGATATTTGAAGATAATATCATTCAATCACAATTAAGTTTGTGTCGGTCAACGGAGATCAGTTAATCTAGCCAGCGCGTGTGAGTCAAATCGCTCGGGGCGGCGCTGGGGGTCCGTAATTGTTCAGCGTGCGGTACGATATATCATGGTTATTACTTACAATTGATTTTACGACGAAGCTAAAAGAAATGCTTCTATACTATAGAAAAGTAAATGTAACTATTTAAGTAAATATCCTCTTGCATTTGAATACAAAAAGGTATGCTAAAAGTTTACCCAACCTCATTTTACAAAGGCCAACTTTACATAAATTTATTTAGTACCAAATTTACTTTAAATATTCAGAACTCGGAACTAAAAGTAGCTGTGGGTATGTGTCGTACAAAACCAAAGGCAACAAAAATAATTTAACACAGTAATCGATTTATCACGATTATGTGGATATGATCTCGCAATACGGTTACAATCGAGACGCCAAGTCGAGTAAAAAGTTGCACGATACTGTCACAACACTACCAAATCGATTTTATAATCGATAAATAGTAGCAACTGTTTTTATTGTCTGATTTAATCGATTCTGAAATGTAATTTGCTAAAGTAATAAAGTAATAGCATTATGTAATCGCAAATTAAACCTTCATTGAAATTAAACTTGTTTTCTTTTTTATACTTGTCAGTCTGACGAAGCAGTTTGTTCAGTTTATTTAGTCTATATTACATTTTTATATGTATATACCATTCTATAAAATAACCCAAATAGCTCTTTCTTATTAAATTGAAAAAAGGCCAAGTATATTAAAGTTCAAACACGCTGCCAAAAACCTTGCACTTACTTATTCTGTGCAAAAATTGGCAACTATTCAAGTTTCCAAAAACCATTTTGTTTTTATAATCACCTATAAAAGTATGTAAACTAGAAACATATATTTTTTTAAACTTGTTATGCAACCAGCATTATGTGAACCAAAATTTATCGTATTGTATCTGCTTTATTATGAGTGATGAATAGGCCAATTCAAATAAGGAACATATTTTTAATTATAAACTTACCTGTGTGGTATTAAACCTGCGACTGCCAGATCTGCTGAGTGTACCACCTCGTACATTACTGTCAGAAAGTTCCACCTCAACACCATCAGCAGCGCGACGACGCGACAACTCGCACAGCTCAGCTATCGGTTGTACCTGGCCCAAAATGTTATTCGTTATTCACTAAAGAGGGTTAGACAGACAAGACAAAATAACTATATCATGATATTTGACACTGAAATTTACGTTAACATGTATATAATTAGGATTAATCTCTACAAATGCGATTCATAGCAATAAAAAGTGAGTAAAAGTAAACAATTTGTCTTAGTGGTGAATTATTATAAAATCATTAAAATTGTAAATTAAATACAAATTAGATCAATAACGAGACAGAAAGTAAATAATTCTAAAACCCGGTTAGCGGTTAACTGTACAATCCTTTTGCTTGTTAAAACCAACATGCTTCACTGTTCAAGAAATGTAACTAATGATCTGTTAACCCGAACAGTCCTTTTACGGTGGTAGTAATTTGAAAATCGAATTATACATTAAATTCAATAACGACAAAAAGAAAGTTTGTGTTTTACCAACCGACAACGTTTAAGTTGATATGTGGTTCTTGGAAAAGTATTTTTTTTTAATTAAATTTAAAAAAACGTAATGTGTGTATGTGTGGTCTTCTTTTGCGTTATATTGAAGAAATTAATTTTAATTAGATTTGTTAAATTGTCTAAATTCTATTTTGGATTTCTAAGCCTTTCTATCATTATATTGTACATATAAATGTCAATAATTACAACATAATAAAACAAAAATAATATTTTAATTGTTATCAGTTTATGCCGATAATAATCAAAACAGTTTCAATGTTTTGTTGGATGCCACATGCCAATTGTATATCAAAAACAAACAAAAGACAAGTAAACCAAACATGCTTGAAGCAATTTGCTATAACAGCATATGGTCCTAAAATATCCTCTCATTTTGTCTGAAATGGTCTCGTTTAAAGTGTCAGGTGTTTATGACAGAACATCAAATGCACTGCACTTTGAAACGTAGTTTAGGGAGATAAACTATTAAACTTAATGCATCATATTTATTACCTTCCTACTAGATTATACAGGGTTCGACATCGTCCCTCGATTTATAATTAAAAACTTTCGGAAGATAAAACGAAAGAAAATATAAACAGTGCTATCTTCAAGACCCACGTTATTTTTCACACGAAAAATCAAATAAAAACGTGAATAACAAACTCACCTTTATGGTAACAGAATCCTGGCTCCCCTTGATAAGGTCAATCACTTCTTCCCTGCTCTTTCCTTCCACGTTCACACCGTTTACTTCGATAAGTCTATCTCCGGGTAGCAACCCAGTCTCACTCGCGCCAGGGTACGAGCCAGGTTCAGCAAGGATCACAGCTTTATGCGTCAACTTGGATACTACCATGACATTGCCATTGCATTTACTGTCACCATTAGCTAGTCCGTTCTCTTCGTGGCCAGTCAATTCTTTAAGATCTCCAATAAACACTCTCTCTTGGACCATCGCCCGACGAAGGCTGAATCCGAAATCATTACGAGGTGCTTTCTGTCTTTGGATAATCAGTGTTCTAGGCTTCGGTAATTGCAAGGGTTTTAATGGCGGTAACGGTAGGTACACATCGTCAAACGTACTAGTCCTGGACCATCTGTGGAAGCCTTGAGATTCCCCAACAGGCGAGGTGGAAAATGGTGGTGTAGCAAATGATGAATTTGTGGTAGTATCTGTTAAGGAATCGGCACTCGGCGACGTCGAAGTGACGCCGAGATAGTTGTTGCCATTCGTCTTTGGTGCTTCATCAACATCTTGGGTTGTAATTGATGGGTTGTTGGCGTTGTTTTTATAGTTTTTATATTGATTTTCTATAGGACTATGAATTACTTTTTTGGTAAAGTTTTGTATTTGTTGATTATCATCACTGGACGAGGTGCTCTTCGATGGCGGAATTCCATAAGAAATGACTTCGTTTTGTTGCGTATTTCGTGCCACAACATTCGTGTCTTGACCGTTTATGTAGTCAACCGTGTCGGTATTATGAACGCTGCTTTCCAGAGAATTAGAACTAGTATTGCTTAAACGCGGTCCTTTGAGGATTCCTCGTTTCGGTGGTCGCGGTGGTATCGGAGGTAGATTCTGCGCCTGTCTGGGACTGCTGTTGGTGTTATTCGGATTATTTAAGGAATTTAGTGAAGTCTCCGAACTGTCGGATTGCAATACTCCTTCCTTTTTGTTCCAATTATTGATCGGAGTCGGGTATCCGGGGGAGAGATGGTTGTTTTCATCACTGAGATTGGAATTGGAGCCCGAAGTTGAAATGATTGGATAGGTGGAATAATTCGAATCTTGCTCGAGATGGGCGAACAGAGAAGCGGTGTAGTCGGCTGTGATGCCGGAGGGTAGTTTTTCCTTTTCTTTACGTCGTCCACGTAATTTCAGAGACCGCCGAACCTGAAAACAAAACAAATAGTTTGAACGACATTAAACTTATCGTGTTATGTTGAGTTACGGTTGAGTGAATATTAAAACCATTCTATCTAAACACTCTGCTAACATCGAGATAAAAACGAGTAACAGCTGCGATATAGATTATAATGTGAAAGCAATTATTAATCCAGGCGCAATTTCGTTTGAGTAAATAAATATGATAGACAGATGACTTGATCTTAGCGGAGCTGTGACGAACGTAATAAAAGTTCTCGAATAAAAACTGCCTGATTAGAGTGCTTGTAATTGAACTTTCGTTTTCAAGTCACAGGCATATCTTTATAACAGTAATGTAAACGGTGACGGTGGACGGTCAGTTCGTGCAATTGTAAAAAACCGCATTCCGATGGCGTCTGCAGGTCGAAAAATCCGTCTACGAGACGCCAACGAAAGTGTAGGAACAAATTATAAAAAACAGGTTCCAGATTCGATCCTGTCCCGTTGAGTAATTTCCGACTTTTTGTACCGTTAATGCGCATACCGGACAATTTTGTCGTAAGAATATATTTCATAATTATATCGTGAATTTTAATATTAAGTTATAATGACTGTAATGTTATATGAACTGTTTTATTATTTTTACGTTCTTGGCCTTTTCACAAATTACTGTGCTTCATGAGAAGTACTGAATGTAAACAGAATTCTTTCTCATACACATAGAATATCGAAAATAGGAAACACGATTCGCGCGGAATGGTTGAATACAATTTCTAAGAAAAGTAATGAGAATAAATGGGAATATAATACGATGAATGAGAGATAAGTCTTCATTCACCGCAATATTTACGCTCTGGTAATTAAGTAACTAAATGCTGGTGCAGAGAAAGGGGGACGGGTGAAGCACAGTTGGCTCCCATACACCGTGCTAACTTCCCGAGCTAACAATGACCAAACGAGATGAAAATCGTGCGATATCAAACGTTCTAATTCTATATCATGAAACAGTAGTTTTAAGGAAACACGCATCAGTAGTTACAAATGTAATTTCAGTTGCCTAAATTGACTTTATTTATACTTAAACCGAAAACTTAAATACATTACTTAACCAATTATTGGGGACATAGAACTTATCTGGGTATTAAAAACTGGCCATTGAGGTCACCATAAGCGTAACATGAGTAACATAAACTTTCATAGTGACAGTTATAAAGAAGACAAAAAAAAAGTAAAAACATTACCAAAGCACTGAAAGCGATTCCAAGCACTCGTACTGTCCTGGTAGAGTCTATTTTCCACATACGACTATCCATAATTCTAACACTAGCCGGTGACCCGACCGGAGACGTGGCCCCGTTCCGACCGCACAAGCTCACGCTAATTGCTATGCCACCACAATTATCTCGGGCTCAATGTGGAAATATTTACAAACAGAAACGGACAATCATACAAACAAATAACAAATGATTAGATATACACATATCGTACGTCTGTACGTTGTTTGAATGACTCTTGGGTGCATTACTAGGTATTTGAAAACGTAATGGTTTATTCCACTAGAGTTGAGACTAGGAGTCACAATGCACATGATCACTGCACAACCAAGACACTGTTTTAAACACATGTAAAAGCGAAAAGAGTTACATATCTTATAAGATCTCCTTAGAGATGTTTTTATCGGTTGGATCTGTATAACCACTGCACTTCCTACGGCACCACTTCTATTGAGTGAATGAAAAGAATTGAATAGCTGTACTGGCCTTCTTCATTGAAAAATAACATATTAAATTCAGCACTGCCTTCAAGGTCATAACCTTAAATTACCTATGAATACGTCTTAAAGAATTTCATCGGTAACTTTTACTAAAAACAATAGAACGAATGGAAAGTGTTACAATAACTTATCAATGTGAATCACACTCGCGGTTCGTCCTACTGACAAAGGAATGTAAATAAACTGTGACACCTTTCAATCCAGAATGTGAATATATTTATAGCATTACAACGTACATTAAAGTCGTTAAATATGCAAGAGATTTATAGTGTTACGAGACCACAAATGGGTTTGGTGTGTTAAACGGCCACCTATTAGCGAAGCGCTGATATAGCGAAGCGACTACTGCCTATAGACAACCGCAGATGCGTTGCCTACCTTCGATCGAAGGAGGATTAGGTCTCAGACACAAGCACTGATCAGACGAGATGCTAAATGACTTCTACTATGGTTCTGGTGTTGCACGACCAAGCCGATTCATTTGTGCAACAATTACTGGCGCCTAACACTGTTAACCATATGTCATTATCAAACTGTTTTATGACATACCTGAATTTACTGACGCTTGATACTGGTAAAAATTTTTATACCAAACCCACCTTCCGTACGTGACTTTATTAAGAAGAATTTCAGTTGGATTAATTCACTTAGGTTTAACATATGTGTGATTCAAAAACTGCGCCCATAGTTGTTTTGTGACTAAGACAATAAACATGTTTTTTGAGATTTAATGATAAAAATATATGATTTTAAAGACATGAGTAAATAAATTTTGAAAATAAGTCCTCCAGTAAAAGCTCCGTGACAATAAAGGCAGAAATATAAAAGTGCCAATTTGTATCAGTTCATCTTGTATTATGTACGCCATCTTTTAGTTATTAAATGCATTACCCATTGTTTGTAGTTGGAGTATTGATTACTGATATCTGATATGCTGGCTATAACCTAGATGGCGCTATAGTCTAATAAATATTGAATACTTCATTTTTCTAAAATGACATACGTGTCTGAATTATCGAAAGAAACTAATTGGTATTTAAGTAAATCATAACAAATACGTTATCTGTCTATGTAGGTAAGGGGTCATAGCGGAAAACAAAATATTAATATAGGATACTGTGTTAAAACAACAAACAGGATGTATATTCATTAAAAGTACATTACTTATGACACATACATATATACGACTAGCTGTCGCTCGCGACTTCCACGTGGAATTAAAAATTTGTAAAAGACTATGTTATTCAGTGATAGCTTTTTAATGTTGAAAGAGTTTCAAATCGGCCTTCTAGTTTTTGAGTTATATCAATATATACAAAATTACAAATCATTCCTCTTTATATTATAATATTAGTATAGAAGAATAGATAATTTGATGTGAAAAACCATATCTAGACTACTGTTTAAAAACCAGAACAATATTAAATGAAATTCTATCAGTATCACTCCTGAACACGAGTGTTTTATTCGATATTTAATCAAACAGTAACAGTAATCACTAATTCAATTAAAGTGCATTTTCAAAATTGCCACCGAAATGACATTGATATCTACTCGACATGGGGAAGCTAACAGCTCTTAATACAATAATATCACGCAAGTTTTATCATGCCTTTAATCCATTAAAGGATATAAACCAGACCTCTATAATAGTAATTACAGGAATTGCATAGTCCGACTGGGAGATAATAGCGCCTTTACTTCTGAAATAGCAATGTCAAACAGAAAAATGTTCCATTCACGCATCATAAGTAGGTGAAGACAAAAGTATTTTGCTTTATGTTTAACTAGCTTTCGCCTGCCACTTCGTCCGCGTGGAATTAAAAAAATCAAAACTGACTAGCCTATGTGTTCTTCCAGACTATCCTCCTCTGCGTCTATGTCAAATTTTATCGAAATCCGTTCAGCCGTTTAGGCTACAAACTCAAACAAAAATCTATCCATCCATCTAAACTTTCGTATTTATAATATTAGTATGATTTATAATGCTTTTTATTTATCTTGTAATGAACAATTTTGCACAGAGAAGATTAAATTCATTAGGTGCTTTTACGATAATTGTCTGGTTCATTAGTTATTTGTTTCGCTAACACATAATTTTCTTATTATATTACTTCATAAAAATCGATTTATATTACAATTTTAACTAGTTTCTCAACGGATCAGATAAGACATCGTACACCATTCGGCCTCGACCACTGACCGTAACGACCCACTTAATGCCCAACTCTCCAGACATTTCTCATACATTCAATCTTATCATATATACCTATAACAGGTAGACAGACAGGATAAACCTTTCTGTGTTAATCCAGGGCTGATGCCCTTGTACTGATGTACAAGAGGCATACTTAGTGATTACTTTCTCAATTCCAGTTCTAAGAAGAATATTTATACCATGACAGTTTAACTCAAAGGCGTTTGGTTTCACTTTCTAGTGCCATTACCGTATCCAACCTGCTCGGACAGTCTCGCCAAACATCATGGACACCCTGAATATCTGTTTAAGGGCCAGTGTCCTAAATGTCGGTCGACAAACGTGGTGCGTCCGGTGAAACCGGAGCGTGTTGTTACCAAACGTTCGAAACAATTAAACGATCGGATGCACCTATAAAAAGCAAACAATTCACCTCGGACATCGAACTTATTGAAAAGGTCGTATAAAAACCAGAGTATGAATTTCTAATATATTAATTGTTTTCAAAAGAGTTAAAGGAAACTTTAACAGTCGCACTTAGAGTTAGAGAGTATTTTTATGATTAGCTAAACGGTCGTACAAAATCTACATTTAGGGTCGCTATTCATTCTTATATTCCTTGATGATTATGTTCGTATAAGAGTTTTTATCGATTCACTTATAATTTTCCGCGTTGATTGACAATTGCATTGTAAGTTCATTAATTTTACGAGATCGGCGAACAAAAAAATCAATTTCCCTTCGAAATACTCTATTGTCAATTATCGGGCAATCGTCACGTACCTTCAAAGTACGCAATGACGTGATGCATTACTTCACATTTAAGGTCAATGCACCGCAATGTAACACATTTGTACCTGATAATGCCGCACGAAGTCTTATAATAAATCAGGTACTGTTCAAAAATTAATACAACCTTAATATTGTAAAACAATACAAGCACACAAACAAATAGCTCTAACGTTACTTATATACACTCGTTTTAATTTAAATTTTTATGTAATTCCAATATAAATAAAAAAATCTAACCGCTCTTAATCTATTATCACCCCACTATTTAGTTTACTAAAGTATGTACATTGTTTATAGGACGAGTAAACAATAGTTCTCGCTACATGATTCATTGAAAGACGAAATGCACGGTAAATACGGATACGGAAATAAAAGGGAGAGTTTGTCTGAGATAATATACCCAGAAACAATTAATTTTCATAATTAAACTTTTTTACATTTAAATTAAACTTTAAAGACATTGTAGGAATAGGCCTTACAAGAGATGAATGGATTGTGTGAAAGGTCAATAATAAACCGATTTAGAAAACTTTGTGTTAGCCCTACTTAGACTAAAGCAGAAATATGTTTAGCCGACGTTTCCTAACCGTTTCTAACTATACATTCCCAATAATAATCCAAGTATAGCGTGTTGATTATCTTACGGATAAAAAATATTAAACACTTCACATAATGTATCATTGACAGTGTTATCGAAGAAATCGATTCACTATCTCGATGACAGGGACTTGCCCGATAACATAATGCGAAACTCAAGTAACATGTCTAGAAAACGTATTATCTTGTTAGTATTTGTCAAAGAGTTTCCGACAACATGCGAAAACTTAATTACCGTGATATAGGCTCTGTCAATAAAGTTAACCTAGTTTTAGGGCACAAAAAAGCTCTGCGTCGGACGTTTGATAATTCGCGTCGGACGTTTGATAATTCCCATCGGACGAAAGAATTTTCAAAATATTCCAAATCTTTGAAGGGTTTATTTTAGTTTAATTATTTAGATGAAATGTGAGTTATTGCAGTAGAAATATATTTTTAGAGTCTAATACAGCATTAAATCACAAATTATTTTTATTAGTTTTAAGATTAAATCAACATCAATATTGGTAATACATTTATAACAATGCACTTTCCGTAGCAATAGTAACAGTAACCGTCGACCTATTGCAAAAGTCTTGCACGAAACCGGCCGAAGCTAATAAATCTACCTTTTGTTTTGGTTTTACATTAATATTATTGTACTTTGCACCACAATGCTTAATATGTCATGCTACAGTATGTTATTAAATTGAAGGTAGCACTTTGTACAGATCTTTCACCTATTTTTAAACTAACCCTAAATTTTTCAAGTGTCTAAAACTCACACGCGAATGTTATAAAGTTCCAATATAACTAGTTAAACGCTAAAGTATTATTATGAGATAATATGTGGCCATTCACATCTATTATGTAAACCTTCCCAATGTTTATTGTTTTAAACAAATGAACGTAAATAAAGCAACCGATCAAAGCTGGCTGAATATAATCTGGGCATCGGATTTCGTCGGGTATCGTAAACATACGCGCAGGATCGTGTAGCCCAGACTAGACTACGCGAGTCACGAATTAATCACTACTCTAGTATAGGAGGCGTACACACCACACCTTTTTAAGACCAAGATTATTTCCAGTCTATAGAAAAGATATATTTGTGAGAAGGACTATTAATTTATGAGTTGATTAATAGCACAGACATTTATTAAGTACTCGTAAAAAGCCCTAAAGAAGCTCGAAAACCAACTTACTCTTAAAAACTAAGGAAATGTGCCTTCTTTAGTCTACCATCCGATCAATCAAACAATAAATTGAATTCATTGGTGACGTTTATTCCGGATTTAAGACAAGTTAAGATGCAAATCAGTGATCGCACGCAAAGCCATGTGACAACACCTTAAGGTTATAAAGTTATCGCCAAGAACGATTATTAACATTGAAACCTTGAATACCGCGACATATTGGCATTTAAATTCAAATAGCACATTAGATACTGCACGCTGGCAAAAAATAGCGGTGAAACCACTTACGGTTACCGGCCAGCGTTAGATCGAAACCGGTTTAGACATAACCATGGCCAACTACCACCTTTGAATAACTGTATATTGAGTATAAACAAACTGGAATTTGTAAAACATATGGACTAACATTTAGAATAAGTACGTGATGATAAATGCAACATACTCTTATGGACGTAAACAATTGAAAGAAACTTGGCAGTAGGTAATATTTTAAACTACTCTCTCGATCCGTGTCGTATTAATTCCTATGGAAATGTGGTCTCTACACCATTAACGTGTACACAGAAAAAAAAACAAATTGTATTACATTTTACAAACAAAGAATGTTAACTGATGAGTTGATGAGCAAAATGATATTTCACATCAGCTGTCTAAAGGACAGAGTAAAGTAAACAACTGATGTAATAAGAAAAAACTCGGTTCAATACTCGTAATGGTTCGCAATGCGCAGCTGCCAAAACCAACAGACTGTTACGAAGTCAGCTGCCGATAATTGTATCTTACATCGATCTTAGTCCAGTCATTTTGTGAAAAAAAATAGAGCGATACGTGACTAATTTTTATTAGCGCAGTAGCTATAGGCATATTAAGTTCTATGATCAACGCCATAATAAAATTTGGTGATAATAAAACTAGCAACATTAGCCTGCCTTCTATGTAAGTAACATAGTTATTTGATATCCAAAAGTATGTAATTAAGTTTACTAATAGTGAATACCTTAATCGATATTAATTAGATTTAAAGGTTTTACTCGTCAGATCATTTACTGTGGCCTCGTTTATAAGAGACGCATACATAAAAGAAAGGTAACAAAACGATCAATATACTAGAGAAGCCTTATTAGCATTCTAGTGTTCTTAATACGCAAATCCCTACAAGAAATAGTTTAACGATTTGTCACATAATTTAAAAGACACTTTTCATACTAGCTGTTGCCCGTGGCATCCTACGGTTAATTTCCTTTGAAAAGGTCCTAAAAAAGCCTAATTCCACTTAACAGCTAACATCGCGACAGTGGCTGCGCTCGTCTGCTTTTGTATGGAACTGCGCGTCTTTTTTCTATAGGCGATTGCTCTATAAACAGCGCCGGGCAGCCAGTCGGTATTACTATTTTTGTTAATGTGTGTGAAAATTTGTTGCCGAAATTGACATTTTCCAATTTATAACCGTAACAAAGACTTAGTTTGGATAATAGAGATGTTACCTCTTCCAATCGTAGCGGCTCTTCAAGTCCAGCCGCTATCCGCTCTCTCTTCTCCCTCTCTTTGCGTTCCTTCTTCTCCTTCTTTCTCCTGTCCTTGTCCCCGTCGCGCTCCTCGCAGCCGCCAGAGTCGTGCGCGAGGACACTCGATTTCTTCATGAAGTTGAACATGGCGGCAACGAACTGCAAAAGTTAAAATTTAAAGTTATCATTTATTTCATATATTGCGTATAAATGTTGTCATGCTTTAGTTGATGCTTAGGTTAGAATTGTACAACATTAAAGGTAGGGCATTAGGTATATGAAAATATAATATTGAGAGATGCCATGAGGACATCTGGATACAGTGTCATTTATGTATTTAATACAATAGTAGCACCTGCTCAAGGCTAAATATTAACAAATCGGCCGCTCCCTGTATTTTACAAGATGTTGCAAGCGTACAGATCCGTGACTATTAATGTACATAATATTAATTTAGAAACGCTATTGATCGATCGATAAATAAATATCAATGAAACATAGTATCATAATTACTTGAGTAGTTATAATGACTTATATTAAAATCTCTGAAGATGTTAAAAAGTAACAAGACATATTTATTAAATTTAACATGCTTATTGTACAATTTGAATGATGAATGAAATAGAGAAAACTACCTTGACCACTGGATCAAGGTGAATTTGTATACTATGATACTATGTCCAAGTTGTTGCCATAATAATTTGTTAATGTAACTTATCTTAGGCGCTTTAGGGCAAGCTCTTATAAGTAAGTTTACATTACGCAACATTTTACAACTGACAATATTTTTTTTATATTCTCAATGTTTTATTGTACAACTATAGATATATTTATGGAACTCAATTTAGTAGCAAAAGTAGCAGGTTAGTGAGATTATTACTATTACTTTTGCCTAGTATAAATTCCCTTCTCAAGATTTTACCCTCTAATAGGAAGGTAACACAATTTTGTTTCTTCAATTGTTGCAGATGTCTATGGGTAGCAGTGATAGCATCAGGTTACCCGTGTGTACGTACATCCTGATACTAGTTAATATTCCCTAATCGTCGATGAGTCACGCATTATTCACATCAAACAAAAGGCAGTGCTAAAACCAAACCTGTTTTGGAATTATATTGTGACCTTTTGACTCAAACTGTATACCGGCACTCACACAATTAAATGTTATATGTTTTATTATGTTTTTATTCAGGCTTCTTCCTGATTGTACGGCTTTTATCATATTACTTTTATTATGTGCCTCTTCTGAAATGATAGCATGTTGTGCTAATATCGGTTACAACTAAAATTGCGAATTGATTAATGATATAAAAAAAACAGAATAGGGCAAATCAGATAAGCCGGAAATTAACTTTTTACTAATGATATTTCTATTGCATTAATTTCTAACTAGAGAATGTAGGTCATATCCTAAAAATCCATCCTTTCCAATAAGTAAACAAAAGCACCAATTTCAGTCATAACCCACAAACCACTTTTAAGTTACTTAATAAAACATTCACGTATAAACTGTACCTACTTGTCTCTTACCAATGGCGAGACCAAAAACGTGCAAAAATTTATTAATTCAGAATTTGGCTTATAAAATAAACAAAGATATTTAAACTTTCACATTCTAAGATTTTTTTAAACCTTTAGCAGTTTTTTTTTTATTTGTTGCAGTAAAATGTTTGTATTCCAATGCAGACAAAAATATCTATGGATAAAAACAAGTTCAATCAACATCCATCAATTAGGTTAACTAATTATTTATTGCACCGGACATGACTAACTAGTTAATGCTCTTTATATTACAAACTTAAGATTTTTAACTACCGAAACATTCCTATATAATACTGAAAAAAAGAAAAAGGAGTCTGTCCTTTTTGTTTTTGTTTTTCTGTTTACTTTCTTTTTCTGTTACATTTGTTTTTCTGAAAACAAAAGAGACGATAATAATTTAATCTTTAGGTGCTTAAATAACAACCGATGGTTAGGTATTCTATCATTGAATTACGTCAAATAATTAACTCAACGCAACAGAACATAAAGTATAAGGTAATAAACATACTTTCCATGAGAAAAAGTCTACGATACTAATTGGGAAATTCAGCGACACATTGTTCCTAATATGAACAACAAACGAAATTTTGCAACACACAGTTCAGTGGGCACACAACGACTTATTATGTATGATTTATCGTACAGTTCCTTGGTATAACGAAATTAGGTCACTACTTAATCATAATTCCTGTCAATATCACGATTTCTTAAGGCAAGAAACAAGGAAGATCAATTTCAAAGTGAATGTAAGTAAACATTCTATGTTTCTAACATTTTCAAATATCAATTATTGCATATATAGTCAAAGTTTTATTCTAAGTATAATGTTTAATGACTCGACTAGCAAAATCTTGATTTTCAAGTATTATTTGCTCGTATTTCTAAAAAAAACAATTAGATCGCAAATTTAATCAAAAACCAAGACTTAAAATAGCGTCTAAAAAGTCGACAATTTTTGAAATAGCACAAAACACTGAATAAATTTTCTATAAATATATCCGCAAAAAATACAATTTGCTGTAAAACCAATCAAACGGTTTCCGTTAAAGCACGGTACGTCGATCAAGCTCAATTCCGCACAACAAAGCGAAATTATTAGACACGCTTACAGTGCTGTCACTATAATGACACCGTTATAAGCAGCAGATAGCCCGTCAAAGTTACACACGAGGGCAGCACGGAGAAGCAGAACTGCTATTGTTTGAAGACAACGCCGAGATAGAAAAGTACAGAGATCGTTTGCAGAATTGTCAAAATTTATAGGAACAAACACAAGACAAGCACTTAGTATAGCAAAATTATCAGTTCCATACAAATTTGATTTTATAATTTACGGATTTAGTAATGTTGTGCTCTGTCTTCGTGTGAAACTATCCTAACTGTCGACACATTCTATAACAGTGTGTGCATTGAATTAATCCGACGAGTGTGAATGCATACACATACAATCGTACCAACAATGGAGTCCGCATTTAATCCGTATTTGACCCAGTGGTTGAAACACGTGCTGTTGAAATGTTTAATATTCTATGCTTCATACTGAGTTGATGCGCATCATACTGCCTTTTACTACTACGAGAAAACTAGTATAATTCTACCATCAAACGTATATTACACTTAGGATGTTTTTCAAATTCATACTGGAACTAAGCAATTAGATTTTTATTCTTGGATGTGCTGCCAAAAACAGATTTCCTAGCTTATTAAGAATAGATAACAAATAGTAGGGGTAAGTGATTGCTAAATTGAATGTCTTGCACTAGTTTAATATCGATTTAAACTGACGGCAACTTATCCACAAGTTGAATTTAGTTAAGTAAACACGTACAATACTAGTAACTGCAATGTTAAACAACTACTATCTGTCTATATCGATATAAGGAAATACAAAAACATTTTATATTTTAAAACTGAATTTTAATCCATGAGTTGACGGATCTTTAGTTAGAGCACGCACTAATTAAAAGAATTATCTCTGTTAGTTGTGCTTAGGTCATTTGATCCTTGCCAGCTAATTAGCTGCATTGCGGTATGAAATTAGGTCGAGTCGACTTGGATGGCTAATTAGAGTTTTTAACTTCGTCCTTTCGTAAACCTAATTAATGAAAATTAAACGAATACAGTACGTTATACAGAAAAGTTATACAATATTTTACAAGTATAACGAGACTGTGATGGAAGTTATATGGTCCTTAACAGATTAAAAATGTAGTTTTGATACAGGAAAATAGAACCAATTACAAATAGTAGTTTGAAATTATCATTTTAAATAATATACTAACGACATTACATAGGACACAGTCTGAAGACGTCAATGATTTTACGTAACAATTAAAATGAAGTTAAATAAAATGTTACTGTATACAGGAAACATTCCAGAGCAGTAAGTTTAACGTTAAAATAAAAGGAAAGATACTAAAGGCTGGCACTGAGTCAGACTATTGGCGATCGTTCAAAACCCTCCCTCCGAAAAGTGCTGGTAGAGTATTCGGAAGGCATTGTCTACGGCCGTCGATTGCACATTGTGTACTGTAAATATAAGTACACTATAAAACAACGTCCCCTCACCGCGTCTCTTTGTATAAAAATGAAGTAAAAAACAGAATGCATTTTAACTCTTCAGCCTTTCTTCAAATACTGAAGGTTTTGGACATTTGCGAACAGAAATATGTTGTACGACGAAAACTGTATTACGTTATAAACAAAATTGTTTACAATAAGACTGTATAAAAATATCATTACCAAAGACTGTATTAACAATAAATATTATAAAGAGGATAGATTCGTATTTTTGGATGTATTGGAATAACTAAAAAACTACTGGGACAATTTTAAAAATTCAGCATTAAAAAGCTACATTATAGATACATAAGAGTAATAAGTAGATAAAACTCAACTTCTAAAACTGTTGCAAATTTAAAGAAAATCAAATGATTAGGCTACAAATGCATAAAATAACCAAAAACGGAGGGATGACAAATAGAAAAGTGGTAAAACGTGAGCGTAAAGCAATCGATGTAAATTGCGGTCAGTGGGTAGTGGCCTCAATAGTCGTGTTCCAGACGCGATGAC
Source organism: Papilio ambrax (assembly GCA_018231605.1). Classification (NCBI taxonomy): domain Eukaryota; kingdom Metazoa; phylum Arthropoda; class Insecta; order Lepidoptera; family Papilionidae; genus Papilio; species Papilio ambrax. Next base: position 16,407 of record DVQG01000246.1, read on the forward strand.
GCCGCACGCGTAGCCTCCAGGACCTAGCAGTATTGACCGGTGACGTCACAGGAAGGTGACGCCTGTATTGCATAATCATAGAAGCTTGAATTCTCAGAACTAGCTTTTCACGTTCAATTTGCAATCAGATAAGTCATCGTGATGTTAAAAGATCGAAAAACTGCAACAAGCAGTTGCAGAGGCTTACTTGTCTTCATAGGACAGAGATAGGGAATGTGGTTATATTTTGTAAGAGAATGCGACTACATTTTACTGTCATGAAAGGTGCAAGATTGCAATGCTTCTTGTCCAACAGGAAACTGTTTTTTGCAAGCAACGCTCATTACGCTATAAAAAAAAAATAAAAAAAAACATACCGACGAATTGAGTACCTCCTTCTTTTGGGAAGTCGGT
>DVQG01000247.1:0-16785 GCA_018231605.1 Papilio ambrax
GCACATACTGTGCCGACCCTCCATAAGGGATAAGGGCAAGTGGATGATGTTGTTATATATAGAAGACAGGAAAGAGTGTTAAAAGATGGTAGAAGTTTCCTAGTTAGTAGTAAGTTTGTCTATGACTATCTCCACTATACCATATTGTTTGTATTTACAGTATAAATACATTCTCTTGTAAATCACCTAATAATAACTCACTTTTTTACCAAAATGACTGCGCATGTGAGCTTCAAAGTTCTCATATTTCTGAAAGTTTTTCCCACATTTCATGCATTTCATTCGTTCTTTTCCAGTAAGAGCCTTCACTGTGTACTGAGTTACAGCTCTTCTTCGTCTTCTAAAATACATCCAGACAGTTTTAATATATTTCTATTAAAAAAAACTATATTTCTTGTAAAACTTTGTTAAAAAAACCTTATTACGTTAATAACTACGTTTTAATTATTAAATTAATTTTAATTAACATTTATTGGCAACTGAACATCTACAGTATTAATGCTATTTAATTTTTTTAGTTATTTTTTCATACAAGCCGTCAGATAAAAAAAAACTAGGCACACTATAAATTAAATGTTATTTAATAATAGAGATGGATATTATTTGCTTTATCAAAAACATTATGAAATTCACAAGCATGATTTGTCAAAATTTATTTAACATTTTTAAACTTTAGTTTGATAAACATACCTAACTTTTGGTTGTTCTGGTTCATTATTCATGTTCTCATGAATTTGTGATTCATTTAGCTCTATTACAGAAACTAATAATTCATTTCTTTCACTGTTGCACTGATCATGTTTTACACCCTAAAAAGTATTAATTCTAATTATTAATCATTCAATAGGCTAGTATTTTTGCTATTATAAATTTAAATACATGACTTTCCTAATTTGTACCTCTGTAGTTTGTCCATAATACTGTTGTTTCAATATAGTATTTGAGCGGACAACAACTTGCTTGAAGTAATAGAATTTGTTTAACAAATCTAAACATGTTTCACAAATTAACTTTGGGAGATTTTCATGATGGGAAATCTGGAAAAAATACATACCTTTTTTAATACTAACTGTGTTTATTAATTTAATAAATTTAATTAATACCCAACTTAAATTCTAACAAAATTAGGTGATACAAGTTTTATTTTTGTAAAACTATTGTTTTATTGAAGTAACTTGAAAAACCTCATATTTTTTTTACCTCTACGGATGTACAGTACTTAAACACTTCAGCGGTACTAACGATGAATAATTCCTTTAAAGGGCCCGTATCTGATAGACATGCACGACAAATTTTGGTGAAATCCAAAGTGGTTTCCATTGTTCATTTGGACTAAATCAAGTATGTTTTATATTATTTTAAATTAATATTTCTAAAGCGTAATTTGTTTGATGACCATATTTAATTGATAAATATAATAATAAAGATGTTATAGTAAATAGACGGTACAAAAATGGTAAATAAGCAAAATGAAATGACATAAATAAAATGATAACAATGCCTGACAACTTGCTACAGAATATAAATATTGCACCAGACCGTACGACATGCGTCCAGATAAAATATAAATGAAACAAAAGTAAAACTACAAAGGTGTCCCTTTGAAGATTCTGCCAAGATCTCCTTTTAATGATAGTGACTCCATAATATTCAAAAACTTTTTGTATATGCGTTCAATCGACACCAACATAGATAAAGCAGTCATGAATGCTTTTTGCAAGACGTATTAGGCAGCGTTATCCGTGACATAATTGTTAACTCTTATATTTTGAATACCGAGGCACTTTATCTTATAGGTCAAGAATAAGTGGTACTTAACACTATAAACGTAAACGATAAGTAAATAGTTAATTTCAGTTGATCGTATATTTTTTAGATGGGATTTCCTCGCCGTACCGCATAGTCTTGTGTACATAACTTTATTCTTCCTAAGTTTAAGTCTAGCGCTTACATTCCTCACTACATGGTGTAAACATGCAATAGATACAACTGAAACTAACTTCAGCTTATGCGCGGTTTACACTCGGATAGTACAGTTGGTCAGTAGCGCTCATTAACTGGAAACTCGAAATCAACTGGCAGAGATATTGCAAACACTAAATGGTGCCAGTGAGTTCGTACTTTTTATAACTGGCAGTCGCAACTGTCCAAGTGTAAACCGGGCATCACTTAGTTTTATTATTATATCAGTGTCCTATATTATTTCATATAAGTAGGTAAAAACTTTAAATTATATTGATAGTACTGTTAACACCTGTAATGACTGAATTGTTATCTAAAGTATTTTGTAACATTTATCATAGGTATCGGCATCAGAAATTACTTTGTACGTTAAGTACGTACTTAGGAATGTTCGAAATTTCGAACTCTAATGATTGAAATGAATCGAACACAAAGATGAATAAAGATAAACATAGTTAACATTAAAGTCATGTAGCAATATTTATTAAAATATTCAATAAGCTGATTTAGGAATACCATTAAAATAAAAATTCGGCTTTATCTAATTGTTTGAACCTAAACCTGCTCTTTTTGCACCTGCCAATGTAGTTTAACACACGTTTATATTTCCCGTTGTATTTAAACTAGTGTGTATTTGTGATGCTAACTTGCTGACGTCAGTGCGACGGCGCAAGACGCTTCGTGGATGTTTCAATGCATAGCATTAGTTAGTTATAGGTTATGTTTACAATGTTAGGTACGTATTTTTTCGCGTTTTAGTTATGATATTACAATAGTCATGTTTCGTAAATATTATGAAAACTTGTATTTGTTTTAAAACTGGTTCAACGTATTAATAAATAATAAAAAATAAAATAAACAATCGCCACATTCAGGCAATTTAACTCGTTAAGATTACACGTAGTCGGTCGCATATTACAATGAACGAAATGGATTATATTGCTGAGTTCCAGTACTGATAACGAGACATTTCAGTAACAAGTTTGCTGTGATACAGTGCGGTGTGTTTTGTTTACATATTTGTCATAATGGGCGACAACGTCAATAATGTGCCTATTTTAAACATTCCTGGTAATGAAAGAATATTAAAATTAAGTGAACAATTTTATAATGATTTTGGCAGCAAACCGTGTTATTACGTCCGTGTGCCGGGGCGTGTTAATATTATCGGGGAACATATTGACTACTGTGGATATCCGGTGTTGCCCATGGCTCTGGAACAGGATATATTGATGGCAGCAAATATTACAGACGAGCCAAAACTATCCTTACGGAACGCAGACAATAAATATAAAAGTGTTGATATAAAAATAAATACGCAAGAACTTGATATCGTACCAGATTCGAATGGAAAACCTTTTTGGTATAATTACATTTTATGTGGAATTAAAGGAGCGATGGAACACTTGAATAGTAGCGAATGGAAAGGTCTTCAGCTTTACGTTGATGGTAACATTCCTCCCGCTTCAGGCTTATCTAGTTCTTCGGCACTTGTAAGTGCAGCTTGTTTAGCGTTTCTGTACGCTCAAAATGGTACGCTGGATAAGACTGAAATTGCTTCATTGTGCGCCAAAAGTGAACGGTACATAGGAACACAAGGCGGAGGAATGGATCAAGCTATTGCATTTCTCGCCAAGAAATATAGCGCCCAATACATTACTTTTCAACCATTGAATGCTGCACCAGTCGCATTACCAGAAGACGCCGCATTTGTTGTAGCTCATAGTTTAGCTGAAGCTAATAAAGCTGCAACTAATGATTTTAATAGACGCGTAGTAGAATGCAGATTAGCAGCTAAAATTATATCCAAGCTATCCGGCTTAACTTGTGAAGGGAAAATTTTAACGCTTAGTCAGCTTCAAAGAAACCTTAATAATAAATTGGAAGAGATGATAGAACTAGTCCTGAAGTATCTACCTCAAGAATTATACACGAAAACGGAGATCTGTGACATCCTAACTATGAAGGAAGAAGAAATTGATGAATTATTCTTAACTAGTAATACGAAGTATTTAACCGAATTCAAACTTAAGCAAAGAGCTCTTCACGTTTACCAAGAAGCTCAGAGAGTTGAAGTATTTCGTAAAATATGTTCACAATCTGAATTGGGACACAATACCATGAACGGGGCCACGAATGGGTCGGGAAATGGACATATTAATTCTAACAATTCAGATGTATTGCTAGCACTTGGAAGACTGATGTCTGAAAGCCATGAGAGTTTAAAAACCTTGTATGAATGTTCCCATCAAAACTTAGACCATCTTGTTAATATATCTAAAAAATTCGATATCAATTCTCGACTGACGGGTGCAGGTTGGGGAGGGTGTATTGTCGCTCTTTGTCCAAAGGAAAAAGTTGAACAGTACATAGAATTATTAAAAGACGAATTTTATGTAAAATATTGCAAATTGGACAAAAAGAGCGCAGAGTCGTATGTTTTCGCAACAACTCCAAATCATGGGGCTTTGATATATAGAAATATGTAAATTAATGCAATAAACGTACTACGTATTGAAGTTCACCTTTTTTAAGGTAATTACAAAGAAGGCTACGATTCATAGTTAGAAATACTAATTGTATGAATAATGGTATTTACTAGGTTATTTAATTTGTTAGATACTACGCCATCTTCGCATTTATTTATGATTTTACTGATTGTCTATTTCATTAAATGTATCCAAGTGCAAGATGAAAATGAAATATATTTAAATAAATTCAGCAGTAATATTTAAAAATCTAAACGTAAAACATCAAATCAATTTAAATTGTAATCGGAATATCAATTCCAAGGTAATGTGTTGTAAAGTTTGAGGTGATATTTTAGATTTTGCATATTTGTGTCATAATATTTCGTAATTCGTTCACCTGCAATAATATTTTCGATTAGTTGAGCTTTTGTTAGTTGTGAAGCATTTTAGAATATTTTATTCCAATATTTCATTTATATAATATTAAATTTATTTCAAAACAAAATTTGTATTTATTTCTTACCCATTAAATTTAGAGGTAATCAATAGATTTATGTATTGAACTTTAGGACCTTGTGAAAGCATAATGTTTACCTTTGTATGTCAAGGTCAAACTTGATAAAGTGAAGAAATCGCACATGTCTTCTAACGTGTGTATTGAAAGAATATTTTCATTTTATATTTCGTCACTCTTTTTAAAATAGTTTTTTTTTTTGGTAATCCATTTTAATTAAATAAGTTAATGACAATGTGTGTACAGCATACGTACTACTATTGCATTGTATGCCTCAATTGGCTGATAGTGGATCTATTTGTATTCACTTCCTTCTTACTCGCATCCTCTATCGATATTATTTCCGTACTTGCTTAGTAACGGGAAAGGGAAACCGTCTTTCTTTGTTTTTAATTTTTTGAATTTGACATCAGTTTCAGAACTGTTCAAACCATGTTGAACCCATTGTAAGCAAGTACCGTTCAAGTATGGATGGTAAGATTAAGATCGCAACCAAATTATAACTATACAACATGTACTAAGTAAAAATCATTGTTCAGCGATAAATTCCTTATCTCAGTGTTTATATAGCAGGTACTTCAAAATTTGCAACATTAGAAATGCCATCATTGGACTTGTGAATTATGAAATTGAAGTTTTGCGGTACATCTTAACACTTGTTTAGGTTCAATCCGTCTCGAACTAAATTGACATCGTGACATGTTGACTATAGTGAACGAACAAAGTTAAACTTATTTTCGCTGGACAAAAATGATAATAAATTAAGTAACTTATCATTGACTCATTTTGTTCAAGACGGTTGTGAGATGGCTATATGGTTTTGTAATATTTTTTGAATGCTATACGACAGTGTAAACCTACAGTAAAAGGTACAGTAGGGATATATGGTAGTGCTTAAGTATGAAAAATTGTTAAAAGTAAAAAAAAGTAGTAACCGATTATAATTAGTTGGCTTAAAGGTGTTAGAACTCGGCCATGAAATTAAAAAAATAAGGTTGTTGAGATGTCATCAGTTGTCGTTGTCAAAGTCAAAGTCATTTTTGCTTTTGAAATTCAATTTCAATGTGCGAAATCTGCTATTGTGTACGTTTGCGATTACAATTTTCTTAACTAAAACACCTGTTTTTAACAAAAGTTAAAGACGATTTGGGGATTATCGTTTCCTTTGTAATTCCTTTGTATTTTTCTTTCCTTGTAAGCCAAACAAAAACATTGGTAAGTTGTATTAAAAAATCTAAATTTGAACATTTTAATACACGTATGTACTCACGAATTTTCTTTTAATAATTTCCTAGCTTTCTGTGGATAAGCAGCAATGGCTTTATCAGAGGTATTATTGTTGGTTTTACAATGTACAATATTAGGCATGTTATAAATCGATTTGAGGTTATAAGAGTTTTGTTGGCAATTTTAAATGTTAATCATATTATTGTATAGATCCTATATAGCAGAGAATCATCCGTTCGATGTATTTCTTATTTTTCTTCTACATACAAAGTCTTAATTCACACCACATATGTTGATCAACATTGCATCATCTTCACAAAAACCTTAACAAAGCATGATTGTTACCCATATCTACAGTTTTAAAGGTGAAACCATTGTTTAAGAGTCATCTCTAAGCCTTTAACCAACCTAAACTATTTGTAAATGAAAGAGAGCTTTAATGTTTTTTCTTCTAGTGGAATAAATTATTATAAGTAATTATAGAAGGTATTCACTTTATTAAAACATTAGTTTATAACTCTGATGATAAGAAAGATTAACAAATAATTGTTTGGGTACAAATTATAATATGAATTGTCCTTTTTCATAGCCATTTTTGTAAATGCTATTTTTATGTATAATTGATGTGTCTTCTAATACCATTGATTTCCATTACAGGACTTAGATATAAATGAGGATGGTGTAAAGTTGTCAGGATCTCAAAAGAGAAGGTTACGACGCAAGAAGCTTCGGGATGCTCTAAATTCACATTTAGAAATAAGTTATAATAACACACAAGTTAAACAACCATCAAACTTTGTTACCACATTGTCTTCAATACCTCCAGAACTTCTGGAAGGAGCATTGTCAAACACCAGTCTGACTGGAATAGGCAATGTAAGCAGAGATCTTGCATATATTTGTCAAATCGATAGTTTCATTGCTAATTTAGAGAACGAAATGTCATCTCAAGATATGAGTAACAAATCTAGAGAAGATGTATTAGCTGCAAGAGAAGCAAAGAAATTGAATAAACAAAAGGCAAAGAAAAAAGATGATAATCAACAAAATATTAAGAAAGATGTTACCAAAACTGAAAAGGGTAAACAAATGCTAAAATTAAATAATGAAGCAAAAGGAGATACTACAGAATCATCTAAAACAGTTAAATCTGAAACAAAACCTGTAAAAAGAGATCATCAAGTGAAAGAAATTTCTGAAAAGCCAACACCAAAAAGTGTACCCAAAGGTAAAGATGAAGTAGACAGAGCTGTAAAGGAAGAAAAAACTATCAGTTTGGAAAAAACTAAACCTTTAAAAGATTCTACAAAAGATAAAGATAATGTTACAAAATGTGAGCTAAATCTTAAAGAAAATAAATCAGAAACAAGTGAACAGTCTAAAGAACAAATAAAAGCTGAAAGGGCTGCAAAAAAAGCTGCTAAACAAGCTAAAAAGAAAGGAGATAATGTAGACAAAGATGTTAATAGAAATTCTTTAGTTACTCCGGTGTCCATAAGTACTGAGAACACTGTTGAGGAACTAAACTCTGTTATAGACAAAAATGTAGAAGATGTAACAGTCAGAGAAGTTGTAGAAACATTGAAAGGCATTGTAAATGTTGCTAAAGAGTTTCAAGCGGTCACAGATAGAGTCAAAGCTATAGAATTAAGTGCAAACAAGGTATGTATGGTTTTTTTAAATATTAAAAACTGGGCTTGTAAAGAAATTTTTTAAAGAGAAATATTTTGATTAAACCACACAAAATTATTTTATGCACGAAAGGTTCATACAATTGTAAAATAAACTAATTATGTATTGACATTGAACTATTCATTAAAAAATGTTGTACTAATTTTTCTCCTGAAATAACTTTACATAAACAATGTTTCCTTTCCGAAAAGATTGATGGACAGTAATAATTAAATCTGGTATTATGTTATTTTAGCCTGAAGAAATTACAAAGAGTAAAGCAGAGTTACGAGCGGAGAGAAGGGCAAAGCAGGAGGCGCAGAGAGCTGCCAAACAAGCACAGCAGAAGCCAGAGGAAAAACCGGCAGCCACAGAAGAAAAAGAAGTTAAAAAACAGGTTGAATTCTATCTAATATTAATATAATACTATTTTAACAAGAAATGTTTTTTAACAAATGTAATGTTTTTTTACAAAAACAATTATTTCGCTTGCAGATAGTTCCTGCAAAAGTAAAGACTTTAGAAAAACCTAAAATAAAACCTCAAATGATGCACCGAGCCAACTGGTTCCAACATTTGTATACTGAACATGATAAAGATGCTTTGAAGAATATTGCACTCAATTCCAAGTAAGAAAATAACAAATGTATGAAGAATCGTACTTCAATCTTACTAATACAAATGTATGTGTTCTTCCAGACTATCCTCTACGTCTATGCCAAATTTCATCGAGATCGGTTCAGCCGTTTAAGCTACAATCTTTAACAAAAATCCATTCATCCACCTATCCATCTAAACTTTCGCATTTATAATACTAATAAGATTTTGAGATTATTTCACGTAAAAAGTTGCTGCCTTTTTACGTGAAATAAAAGTTTTCATGTGAATAGTGAAAATATAGAATACTTACAATTTGCCTCTGAGGTCGTTGACTTGAGAGTTCAGGTCGGCAATCTGGTTATATAAATTACGTTTAATATCAAAGATACAAATGTTTATTAAAATGGAAAATTTAAGAAGAAAAGTGAAATGACGTAAAAGAAAAGAAATTACAAAGAACAAATGAACAAGAAACAAAACTAATCTAATTCATTGAATGGAACTAATAATTTTAATGTAACTTTGGACAAAATTTACACAAAAGATATTATATATTAATAATTACAATTATTGAATCTAAACGAAGGTGGAAATATTAAAAACATCGATAAATCAGACTTTTATACAAACTATAAAAGAATAGGAAATAGACAAAAAAGTCAATACATGCAATTAATGAAAAATGCCAAAGTTTTAAAAACATTTAAAGCTGCGAAATCATTAAAAGCACATAGAGAGTACACATAATTAGAAGTAAGAGTTAAAAAATCATCATCAAAATAGTGATTAATTTGAAAAAGAAAAGAATAAAAAGGTAAAGAACTAAGAAAAGATTAGGCGGTGTTATTTGCGAGCTGAAATACAGTTTAAAAGATATAAGATCATTTAAGATTGAAAGACATCAAGTACATACGAGAATAGATCCCACGTCCTAGACTATTTGTGACATTGTTTGTGCTCTTCTCCTAAATATTTTTATGTAATCACTACTTAAATGACATTGTGTACCACTTATACGTGCAGACTAACTACTCATGTGTCGGTTGCTGGTCGTCTGCAGCACCTGGACATTCGTCAAGTCCAATTACAATAAGTGCATTATAATTTACATGTGCATTATTAACACTAGCGCCGACAAAATTTTACCTCTTTATTACTGGAATATTTTCCTCACAGATATCAAATGAAAAATTATCCGTTACAATTACAATCTTTTGTATCTCAATCGATGTATTTAAATTTTTTAACTTCCAGTTATCCAAGGTAATATATTGTGCGCTGAATCGATGTGCGAACTCCCATATGAACGCATCGTTTACGCAATATTATTACGCGTATGTGATGGGTATGTCCCAAATTGTGTATCAGAGGCACGGTGCAAAATCGATCATAAATGACATTGAATGTGTTGATGATGTAATGTGTTTGGGTACATTTGGGCATTCTGTGTTCACGCTCCGTCCAAGCCGGCACACTAGCGCCACCACCTGGACGTCAGGGAAAGGATCGGGCAACATCGATCAGAGCATGGCACTTTTTATACACTACAAATAACACAGGTGGTAATATTAAAGGGTTTCGGAATATATCTAGTAATCGAATACGCAAACAGACCGCGTGTCAATCAACGGATTGTACAAATATGAGATTTGGAACATGAAGTTTCACGCTTACTGCACTTGCGTGTGCTAATTATAGGAACTCTTCTACCGTTGCAATTGTTTTAACGGTACTGCTTAATGTCATTAAAAGAGAAAACTCAGTAAGGCCATAATAAAATCACACACAAAGCGTTACACGCTCAAACGCAGCGATGGTCGGTTTCCGTATTTTTTCTTCACACTTGGATATTAAAGTGCCATACTATTTTAAGGGGCATTAATGGGATAATTGGAGCTAAGTTTGTTATGAAAATCATGCAACAGTTTTGTTAAAATAAGACTATCTAGTTGTAAATATAAGAAGCTATCGGATCCTAAGCTAGAAACAACAACGATACAAATGACGACGACAGATAATAATTGATGGAATGGCGGAACATGTCAATGGACGAGATGTTTCTTAAGTTACGCGAGCATGCAGCGAGGCCGCGGTATGGCGAAGGCGCCTCGGCAGTGAATGCAGTGTTACTGTTTCCCTCAAGGCAGTTATTTTAGTTAGAGTAAGTTAATCGTGTAAGTTACATGTTGATAGAGAAGCGGCCAGCGCTGCTCCGGCGCCGTGGCCGGTCGAGATCGATTTTGCACCGCGCGCGACACTCGCGGCCTACGACACGCACACACCTAGTCTACAAATACAGCCAGTACCACCGGTCCGCGCCTACGAATTATTTACAGTTCAGACAACAACCGGATGCTTGTGAAGCACTATCAATGTACCAACACGGGCTGTGACACGCGCACGTTTGTTACGGTATCGATGAGCGTGATATTCACAATGGTATAAATCGGTCAATACCTCATAATCTCTTTTCCTGACTTCGTGTTCCAAATCCCACTTCTGGCCCTCACACAAATACATGCGGTCATAATACTCCTGTATTATATTCTTGAGCATTTCTATAGAAAAAGGAAAGACAGATTATTGAGCCGGCAGAATGGTCATGAACATTTGTGTGAGTGTCCTGTCTACGTCAGTCGGCAGAGCGACGTGTGCATGTGTGCGGTGAGCCGAACCACTATCGTAACATCGTAGCAACTAGCTCATAATAAAAATAATTCCACGTCATATGCATTCCTAATCCTAATTTGCTGTTTACCTCCATTTTCTTAATTTCGCTACCTCGTTCTAGTTCATATTTATCTCCCTCAAGCTCGTATATTCTTTGCCAGTACATTTGACATATCGTCTGCAGTTCCGCTAAAGAAAAACAATATGAAATTTAGGTAAAGTGAAACATCGGTACAAAGTATGCCGCCTCAAACATCTGTGGGGTCCACGCCAACACGAACTGGATAACACGACATCGGGTCTGTGGGACACAAGCGGAAGCGAAGCTACATGATGACATCTAGGTGGGACCCATATTATTGAAAAACTCGATGACATTATCTACAAATATTTTAGCTCCGGTTTTGGAATAAACGGGACGTTGTTATTGATATGATTCGAAAACTAATATTTATTAATTAAACATGTTATCCACATTAGTTAAGGTTTTAAGGTATTTATTTTTCAAGTCCGTTGTGTGAATGAGTCGGCAGAGAAAACAAAATCGTGTTCTAGTCACAGAGTCGGCATGAACTACGCAAACGTAGCGTAATATGTGAATTGCTTAGCGCCCAAACCAGGTCAGACCTCGAGCTCTCTGCGCGCCACTTCCATCTCGTGATCGTACTTCTCCTCCTCGAGCTTGGCGATACGCTGATGGTAGCCGGTTATGATGCTCGTGAGAGCGGCTACAACATCAACACACGTTACTCCCGTCCTGCCACTACCTACCACCTACCACCTCTCACCTCCCACCTCCTACCTCACACCTCCCTCACAGCCGGCGACGGCTCGCCACGCAAAAGCACTATGTATGATATGTAGGTCTCAGTTGGAAATTAATTAAATATACTTAAAGAAGGAAATAGGTAAGTATTTGCAATATTAACGACTTCACATACAGCTTAGAAGAGTGGATAGAATTAGAAGGTAGAAAAGACCGGAACTTTTAGATTCCAGCGGCACCACACTCCAGACTGCGTTATCCGGTGTTATAGAGACACGATAGAGACAAGACGGCACTTTGGCAGGTCAAAGAGTTAAGTGAAAGTAAGAATTTGTAAGTTTTGTGAGTTCGTCAAAAGAGAGTGCTGGTAGCAGCTCATTTGGCTACCTCCATGTCTTTCCGTTTAACGATGTATTCCAGATCGAACTTTTCATCTTCAAGTTTGCCGATGCGGGTGTGGTATTCTTTGCAAACCCTCGAAATAGCATCTACAATGCGATATACATAAAGGTTAAGTAATACAGCGATGACAACCGCAGTTTTGCGAATTGCCACTTTGTACGTTGTAAGTGTACCTTGGGGTTTTCCGAGTATTGCTTAAAATCTAGAAACATGTAATAATTTAAAGTGTAAAAATATTCTAAACAATCGAATTGATGAAAGTGACGTAAGCGGGTGTACCTTCGTTAGCGTCATCGATGTTCTTGGGTCTGCCGCACCTCTCCTCGATGATGCGCCTCCTCTCCGCAGCTTTGCGTTCCTGTTCTTTCTTCAACTCTTCAGCGGCTTTTTTACGCAGCAACAACTGTTAGTACAACAATGATTTAAATTGAATTTTCTGTTAACATTACCTCAACATATACTGTGCAAAAATATTACTCACCCTAAGCTTCTTCTTCCTCTCAGGTGTCATGAAACCTTTCTTGGCCTTCTTGGCCTTGGAGGCTTCCTCCATGCGCTTGCGCACCTCAGCGCGCTTGCGGTCGATCTCGGCCTGTTTGGCCTTCTTCGCCTGGACATATGGGACTTAAAGCTAGTATAAAAGGTTTAATAAATATACGCGTGATGCTATGTGTGTGTTTCCCTGTTAATACAAGTATGCATCTTTAATATACATAGTAAAATGTAGATTTAATGCAAGAGGTTCGCACACATATAACCACAAAAAAATTGAGCTGAATACTAAATTTGTTAGATACACTACTATATTATGATAAAAATATTAATATGAAAGTTATCTATTTCATAATAATTGAACTATTTTTACTACTGTTACTAAAAAGAATTAAAAACTAAGATACTCTTTCATCTTCTTTACCTCCTCGAGACGCTTTTTCTGAAAAAAAAAAGAAAATAAATTAGTTCACAGTCTAAAGGCTTAAATATAGTAAACTTTTGTTATTGAAATTGTGAAACAAATAGTTTTAAAACAAGTAACAAAGTGTTCAACAAAGTGGAGTAGAACAGATGTATAAAATAAAGTGTGAGAAACACTTTGGTTATAAAAGACCTTAAAAAGTCAATGATTATAGTTTGTGAGTTTTGTGCATCTGTGATATTTTGTGCAGTTGAGAATTGCTTAGATTTGCTCAGAAAGCCCCCAAATTCAAAAGTAATTTCGAACCCAGAACATTATGTAGAGCAAATTTAAACAAATTTGTAGATAATTAGTGCTTGTTTTGCGATATTTTTCTGTGATTCGATTGTTATTATTCATTTGTAATTCACAAACAAATTATTTTATTAAACATTGCAGTAGAAAGCTCAGTGCGAACATAAAACAGTCAATCTTTCGTTTGAAAGACCGAGATATTGCATACCAATAACTTACAAATTTATAAAAATATTTATAGTCAGCTGTAACAAAAATTTCACGTAAAATGGAACATACATTTTTTTTATTATATAATACAATACAATTGTATTACCAATTTGATAAGACATTGAATTTTCAAATTGTATCTCAAATGCATTCAAAAACTAAACGATTTTTATTGTATTGGTAGAGTACATGAAAGTGTACTTTGTAATATTTTTCTGTTTGGTATATTTTGTAAGTGTATTAGTAATTGTTAGTTATTTACCTTAGTCTCAAGGAGACATAATTATTAATACTGTTGTGTGGCAGATTTCAAGATTGTTCGCAGAAACGAAGACCGAAGATCCGTACCGTTGACGTTGTGAAGCAAGTTCAATGAAACAGAATAATTAAGAAAACATTTGATTAGAAAAATTAACAATTGAACACCATCCAAAATTGAGTATTCACTTTCGTTAAATTAAAATGTTTTCATTGTGTATTTAATCCACTTTTAGACTTATTTTTTATACTTGCAACATGTTTTGTTTTGTTCATGTAAATGTGTTGAGTTTTATTCATTTTTTTAAATCTTTCTTACCACAGATGTACAACATACTTTTGCAACTTAAGTAAGCTTTTCATTAAGTTACCATTTTTAATAATTCTTATCCATTAAACAATACTAGCATAATAATTTAAAGATTGCTTATTTAGTTACACCTTACCTCACTTCATCATCCGCCATTTTGTATGTGTTGGTTCAGGAGTCCTGAAACAAAAACTGGTTATAAAATAATTTGTTTACGTTACATGTAAGCCTTTAAATGATGATTATTATTAAATTTTGTTACATTGTTCAATTGAGTTTAATAAAATATCAATGATTTTGATTTTTTTTTACTCATTACTGATTTAGACCTACAAACCTACTTAATAGGCTTTGAATCTGTACATAGATCTTATATTATTTCAAGGTCAAGTTAAATAAGACAAATCTAGCCAACATACATAGACATCAAACTTAATGCCGTTTTACGAAACGTAAATTCGTAAGAAAAATCAGAAGAAACTATTTCGTCGTAAAGCAAAAATTATGAAATATCATTACTTTTTTTATAAAAAATCGGATTCTCTATATAAAAGCCTTTCTATCGTATAAAATAAAATGAAAATGATTGAGGAACACCAATATCACTTCAAGGATACATAAAAGTTACGTATTTGGCGAACATCGGCCGACATGAGTGATACATGAAACGTTTTGGCTCCGCTCCAAGTCGCTATCGCGGTGTGAAGTAACTGACATTTGATACCATGAATGTCATTATATTACTCCTCAAATACTTCCCTTGCATGCTTTATTATCCCCGAGGGAAGGATAAATATTTTATTTAACAATTCAACATACATAATCATATAGTATGAAAACTCCACTCCTTTTTCTACTCCTATTTTCTGTTAACCAGTATGAAATAGTAAACAAGTGTGGTTTGTTTTTAAATCAAGGCTTTGTAAATGCCATTGCCAAGTATTGATATCGATGTGCTAATGACCTTGCCAAATAAAATAATGGCATAAAAATTGCAACTCTAGCATCCGCAATTTTATTCTGCGATTACATTCGGGTTTGTTCGGGTATGTTCGTGGGTATTCGGGCGCGCGCCTGAAATAGTTCCGTTCAGCCGGCGAACCTAATTTGGTCGCATGGGCGGCCTGCTTCGGTTACATTGGGTTACATCTTCTTCAGCTATGACGCAAGACACACGCTTCCAAAAGATTTTACTCTAATCATTTTAATTAATATGAGATTTAATTTAATTTGTAAATAATGAAATATCAAATATGAATTGAAATATGTGATTCATTTAATTTTGCTTTTTATTTGCTTAGAGGTGCAAGGACAATTACAAAACAAGTTAACCTTAATGAGCGACCACTTTGGTGATAGTAGAAAGGAAAATCGGTTTTGATACCGGATAACTTTAGACCGCGACGCTTTAACGCGAAACCGTTAACCATTTAACTTTTAACATCACTGCTTTACGTAAGTTAGAGAGTACTTAGAGAGAACACAGTCACACACGTGATTAGATCTTCTTATTCTTGCACCAGAAACGTGCATCACTTCACTGAACAATCAATCACTTGGCAATCCTCATATTATAATTACTTTTTAGTTAGTAGAAAATATATATCACCACTCACCTACGGCAAGAAAAAGAGGATGGCCCTACAAGATGGTTCAGCCAACACGAGCCACAGTTGCTGACTGGCGCTGGGCGGGCGGCAAGGCGCGGCGGGCAACGCGTGGGCGCATCCCCCCGCGCACACCCCGCTCACACCCCCGCACGCCCGCCCTGCGCCCGCGCACACCCGGCTGCCCCGCATTCGCGCAGACATTTTTAGAGCAGTGTCGTTTTGACACCGACACCGAAATAACACAAGATCCAAGCTCCAGTTTTAAGCTCGGCTCTATCGTAAATTTGTAGTTCGCGCCCGCTATGCGCACGCCGCATACGTAATATCGCATACCATGCAGTACGACAGCTAATTAGTACCATACCATATTACAATTACTCTATGTTATTAAAACCTTACATTATAATTATTTTTCATTAAAACACCTTATTTGTAATCTTCCACGGGACAACCTTGCCAATAAATCTAAAAGTATGTAACTAATTTCTATCATAATTACGAGTAAACTTTTCTCAATATCGAGGTTTAAATTATATGTAAACAAGAAAAGTAGACGTAAGATAATAAATACCCTTGGAGTAAATATAGTTCAATTCCTTATGAAATAAATGTATTAAATCCTTATTTAAAAGTTTAGGATAACTTACAACATAAAAAAGAACAAGCATTATACATCCCGAGGCATCTCCGAACGTCCTAAAGCCCCGCTTACGAGAGCCTAATAAAGCTATAAATCAATCCTGTTATTTATAGCTTATTATTTACATATTTCAGCAAAACTGTGATCAGAATATACGTTGATATAATTATTTTATAACCTCAACCTAACTCTGTTATTTCTCAGTAGTTACATAGTCAAATAGTCCATTGTAAATACAAAGACTTTTCAATGAAATAAAGTTAA
>DVQG01000248.1:0-16761 GCA_018231605.1 Papilio ambrax
ACATTAAATGTCACTTCTTATTGCCGGGTGCCAAAAGATTCATGTACATCTATAACCATGGTGAACCATGTTTATGGTTTCCTTATTGTTTTTGTAAAATTTGAATGTCAAATAAATTGATTTTGACGTTAGTTGTCACCTGAGTTTCAATTTTGTGTCGTAGTTTTTTTTATTTGGTTATTTTTAATTGATATTATGTTTAACAGACAGTACATATTTAGAGGTTTTTAAGTTATTCGTTAATTTAATGTTTATTAGTTTGTCACAATATGCGTTTTTTAAACTTTTATTTTTGGAAACAAACATGTATCAGATGAATATCAAGCAAATAAATAACTCCTTATATCACATACGTCTTATCATTTAAAAAAACAACAATTTTAATAAAGATAGATAATTGCATTGAAGGTTATTGATAACAACAGTAAATACATTGATATTACTCTAAACAGTTTGACATACGTAACTGTTGAATGTAAATATTTTTACAGACTTTATAATTAAAATGTCTTCACGTAAAAGAGTGTTTGATTTACTGAGAACAATAAATATCGCATCGTAAGTATTTCTCACTAATTATCAAGTCCCACAATTTAATCTTTTATATTAAAATTTTAGGATTACACAATAGGATGTGTACAAAGTTTGAGGTCAACTACAGTAATCCCATACCGAACCAAGGTTTCTACATTTTAATATTTTGTAATGTGAGATATAGAGGTATCTTTGTTGCTAAAAGAAAATGCTACAACTAGCAAAAAGTAATAAAACTGTAAATGGATTTTGGATGCACATCTATTTAAATATTGTTATGATTCCCACAAATAAAACTTTATCAAATACAAGGGCAACGAGACTACACTTTGGCAATAACACCTACTAGATCTGGAACTAAATCTCCACTGTCCCAGAATTGAATATACAATATACTTTTCAAGTTTAGTACAAAGTTTTTTACTGTATAAGATCCACAATCTCTACAATTCTGCAAGCTCGGAGAGATTATGTTTAGTTGTTAATTTGTTATAGTTGTCAATGCCCGGCTCATGGATATAGAGGAAATGTTCAAGTTTCAAGCACTACACCTAGTAAAGATTATGCTTTCGAGGTAAGACTTAATAAAGGGAATACAGAAAATTGCTTAAAGTAAATAGAACCAAGAATGAACACATTCTTGGTTCGATTTACTTTAAAGCACAACAGTGCTTCCAGTACTGGAAGATCCAAATGTTTCAAAATCTAATTGTTACAAATTAAGAAAAAATACTTTACAGATAAAATGTTCGACTGTACGGTATGGATTAGGTGTGACAAAGGAAGTTGGTATGGATTTGGTTAATTTAGGGGCCAAAAATGTTTGTGTTATGACGGACCCTAATGTAGTATCCCTGAGTCCTATGAAAGCAGTTCTGGATTCTCTTGTCAGTAATGGGATAAGCTACAGTGTTTATGACCAAGTTCGTGTAGAGCCTACAGACACAAGGTATGAAGATAGTTGAAAGCAAGTTTTTACAGAATATAATCTTGCCCAATAAATAACAATAAACAATATATATTTTAGTTTGAAACATGCAATAGATTTCGCGAAGCGTGGTGACTTCGACAGCTATGTGGCGGTTGGGGGCGGGTCCGTGATGGACACGTGCAAGGCTGCCAACCTTTACGCCTGCAACCCGGACGCCGACTTCCTGGACTATGTCAACCAGCCAGTAGGCAAAGGAAAAACCACCATGGAGCCACTTAAGCCTGTCATAGCAAGTCAGTTGTTTGTAACGCATGGTCGCAGTCAGATTTTGACGAGTACTTAAATAGTAATAGTACTTAAATTTATTTAATTTTGCAGTACCAACTACCAGTGGAACTGGTAGTGAGACAACAGGAATGAGTATATTCGATTACGAGGAGATAAAAGCAAAGACAGGTATCGCACACAGCGCGTTACGACCACTCCTGGCGCTGATAGATCCTCTTCACACACTAAGTGTACCACAAACTGTGGCAAACTACGCAGGTTTTGACATCTTCTGTCATGCGCTGGAGAGTTTTACGGCTATACCATACACAGAGCGAGGCCCTGCTCCGTCCAATCCCGCTCTGAGACCAGTCTATCAGGGCAGTAACCCTATATCAGATGTTTGGGCTAGATTCTGTCTTCAGGTACGTCAAAGACATTAATGTGAATTTTATGCTTGTGAATTAAACAAAATTATCCTTTTGGTGTAATACAGTGCCTTAACAAGTACTTCGAGCGGTCAGTATACAACTCGGAGGACATAGAGGCACGTTCTAGTATGCACTTAGCGGCCACCATGGCCGGCGTGGGCATTGGCAACGCTGGCGTACATCTCTGCCACGGACTAGCTTATCCCATCGCTGGGAATGTCAAAGATTACGTCCCGAAGGATTACGGGTAATTAGAATTATTTTGTCTTTAATGTCGGTTGTAATTGTAACCCACTTCTCTTCATAGTATGTGTGTGCAGTATGAGTGAGTGGGCAATTTATTGAACAGTGGTCAGGACTTTTTGTACAATGCTCATTTTAATATGGGAATAAGAGCCTATTCTTATCCCAAAACCTATTTTTGAATGTGTGTTTTCAAGTATTACCCAATACTATTACAGTTCTATGTAAATAGTGTTAAAACCTTTAGTGGTTCGTTTTTATTTTTCCAAATAATACTTTTTAACCAGTACTGAGCCAATGATACCGCACGGTTTAGCGGTAGTACTGACTGCGCCGTCGGTATTCCGCTTCACCGCGGCTAGTGATCCTGACAAGCATCTGGAGGCGGCGGCCATATTGGGCGCTGACGTCACGGGCAAGAAGCAAGCCGACGCTGGGCGAGTACTCTCCGAGACTATACTAAAATACATGGATGTAATGAAAGTGGAGAATGGCTTGAACGCGATCGGGTACTCTGCACAAGATATACCGCAGCTAGTGAAGGGAGCTTTACCGCAGGTAATTTGAGACATCCCGTTTTCTCTTTTTACTTCCAATTTAAGTTGCCATTTTTTGTGTACTTTTTTGTATAATGTTTTAACATATTAACATAACAATTGTTTAGAATTATACTAAGACTTCCTTTGCTATGCATTTATCATCTGTTTGGACTTTAATTCGTTCATTGGAAAGAATTAAATAGTCATTCCACCACAAAAGTATCATAAACATAACATTCTTAGCTATATTCAAAAACCATTTGTCATTAAATTTACTTTTTATTAAAAATAATACTACAGCATTAAATATATCAAATATGTAACATTCTAATCTTTATTTTTATTGCAATTTAGACACTTACAAACTATTCAATAATTGTAAAAATTACCCAAAACTAGTAATTTTAGCTCAAAACAATTCTTAGTAAAAATAGGTAATTGTAGCTAAATCGATACGATTTTAGATTTAAAAACATGTGATCACAATTATTGGTTTGTAGAAGTAACCTATATAATAGTAACGGTTACGCGTAACATGTTTCAAATACTGTATATTAATTTATGAAGCTGCTCTTATAATTAAAAATCCAATTTTTATCTCCTAAAACCTACTTAAATTTATGGTGCGAAATATCCATAAAAAACATCCTAATAAATGTAGGTAACTCGAAGTATCTATAGTTTTTCTTTTCTTTTCAGCATCGTTTGCTAAAGATCGCTCCGATCCCACAATCAGAAGACGATTTATCAAAAATTCTCGAAGATTCGCTGACACTCTACTAATTATTTATACAAAAGGAAACTTGGTATTCGAAAATGTTTATCTTATATGCTAAAATTTTAATAAAAGAATTCACAATTTAGAGTGTAGTTTTTAATAATTTTAAGTACATAAAATGAACCTATCAACTAATTTGTATAATATATAATTATGTATATCTTAAATTAATTTGTTTTAATTTGACTTCATTTGTTACTTTCTTCATTATTATCAAATAAGAAAAGCGCTAGGTTGAAAGAAAAGTTTGCCGTGACATTGTTCGAGAACGATCGTAGAGTACAGAAGGCACTCAAAATATTCTCACTCGTTAGATATGCATCCGTTCGTGACTAGCGCTTACATCTATCACTTACTGCTTATTTTAAAGTTAACGCAGTGGTTAATTTTATTGTATTTACTGTAATATTAGTTTGTACCGAGGCTCAGACCGCTTCGGGCACGATGTTGCTGTGGTGGAAGGGACTGCTCTCATACGACATGTTGGCGGCGTTGACGGTGACGTTGTGCAGAGGCGCGTAACGGCTCAGCTTGGGCGTCCGCGGCCCTGTCAGGTCCTCCGTCAGCTGCTGGTACACCAGCCCGCAATCCTTCTTAGTGCGGCCTGGGTGGCTCATCGCCGCAATTATGGCACTGTTGTATCGGATCTGCTTGCTCTTCTTGCTGCACATCATCATGACCATCTTAGCGATGACGATCAGCAGCAGCAGCGCGCCCAGCACGGCGATCAGGATGGGCCACAAGTAGCCGTAGCGGCCGTGCTCCTCCGTACCGTACGGTTGCACCTCTACATCGGGCTCGAGATCGTCGTACATGTTGTCGTTTTCGAGCAGTTTGATGTCGATCTTAATTTTCTCGGTCTGTGTCTGTTCAGTGGACACCGGTTTGTACGTGCTGGGCGTAGCCGCTGGCTTCTCGATGAGTTTCACCTTGAGGTCGACATCGTCGTCGTAGTCTTCGCCGGATTCATCCTCCTCCTCGTCCTCGTCATCTCCCTCGTCGTCGGCCTCATCATCGGCATCGTTGCTGTCGTCGTCCGCGTTCTCTTTGGCGTTATCGTCGTTTACAGCGATGTCGTCGGCAAGCTTTCCGTCGTCGAGGGTGTCTTTCAAATCGAAGTTTCCTTCGGCGTCTTTATCGATTCTTTCCCATATTTCTTCGTCAGAGACAGGCGGCAGGGGTTCGACGGGACGAGGTATTACGGTTCCGCAAGTTTTCTTTGTAAGGAACTCCCAGCTGTAAGTGCCGTCCTCTTCCTTGGCGTCTTTAGCCAAGTTGGCAACATTTGGAGAGTTAGCGTTGGGTGACACTTTACGGTTACTGAGCCAAGTCATTAAGTTCTCAAAGTCGCGGCTGCAAGCAAGAGGATTATTGCCGATGTCTAGTGTGCGTAGTTTATTCAAATTGTCCAGTTCAGTCTGTTTGATCTCGGTGATGCGATTATGTGAAACGTTCAGGAAGCTCAAGTTATTGAGAAGTGTCGTAGGAAGGTTCTTTTCCATTCTCCATAGAGAGGTCAACTCGGCGTGGCTCATATCGAGTGTAGTCAAAATTGGTGTGAAAACAAAGATTTCGGCTGATAGAACTTTCAGTGGATTACCTTGAAGATTAAGCTTTCCAAGATCCTTGTTTTTCTCAAAAACTTTAACCTCTAAAGTGGTTAATTTATTGTAAGCGAGGTTTATATCCACTAGTCTTGGGCATCGCGAAAATACCTCTGTGCTAATAAATTTAATGTTGTTACTGGAGAGATTAATCTGTGATAAAGCCGTGAATGTCTTTAACGAGTCATTTTCAATTTCTTCAAGTCCACAGTTGGAGGCATCAAACAGATATATATTAAACTGTTCTGCGGAGCAATTAAAACCTTCCGCAGGCAAATGCTTTAATCTGGGATTGTTTGAAATTTTAAATATGTCAAGCTCAATGTTTTCTTTGATGAGATATCCAGAAATGAAGTCCAAATCGTTGTAAGAGAGGTCTAAGTAATTGAGTTCAACGAGCTTGTGGAATGCTTGGTTATGAATTTTCTCAATACTGTTTCCGCTTAAATTAAGATTTGCTATATATGTCATACCGTTAAACATCGAGGGCCCAATAAATTTAATATTGGTCTGGCCTGCGTTCAGAGTTAGTAGATCTGAAATCTGTAGACCGTAGACTGAGGCGATAGGATTCCTTTGAATATGGAGCGTTGCCAGCTCCGTATTTTCGGAGAATATGTCCTCAGGAAGAGATTTGATGTTGTTGTCACTTAAATCGAGCTCCTCCAAGTCGAGCAGCTTTTTGAAAGTGTTTGCGTCCATGTCGGAGAGTTTGTTACCGGCTACATTTAGGTACATGAGGCCAGGCATGTTTTTGAATGTTTTATCGGTAATATATTTCATGTTGCAGTATGAAACATCAAGTTCTTGAACAGAAGATGCGTTAAGGAAATAGTCATTAGAACCCGCTTCGGGGAATTTTAGTTGGTTGTTGGAAAGCGTTAACAATAATAACTTTTTGTTGTTTGCGAAGGTTTCCGGGTGTAAAGTTTTTAGTTTGTTATTGGACAGATTGACCGCGTACAGCTCATGCAGGCCGTGGAACGCATTGGGACCCACGTATCCGATAGTGCTGTTAACAATCTTGATGGTCGCAATTTGATGGAGACCGAGTTTCTTGAAGATAAGATCGTCAAGATTAATGGGAAACGTGGGATCGGCATTCTCAATCACAAGATCGGTGATGTCGTCGCCAAACTTCTGCGTGTCGATTTCGAGACGGTTACACTTGGCTATCCTGTATCCTTGGGATACAGTGCATATGCAATCTCTGGGGCAGGGCCTGTCTTCGCTGAACAACACTTCCTGTTCTTCGGCGGAGTCGTAGTCCTCATACTGGAAAATAGTGTCGGTGGCCATCTCGGCTCTTATGGCCGTTTTATTAATGGTCTCGCTGGCGGCCAGCGCGCACGCCGCCAGGAGAAGCAGCAACTCCCGGGACCTCGCCCCCATGTCGTAGCGAACTCTGGAAAGAGAAAAAATAACAATTTATACCTCCGAATACATACAATCAGCAAGTGTTTCATAATTTTACGAAACTTGACCGTTATTTCGTAATAAAAGTTCTGAACAATGGTGTTTTCAAATTTTCTTCTTTTATAACGTGACGCCCCGTATAAACAATAGGTAAACAGTTTTAAAAGAAAACAAAGTATTAGAAACTAGTACAACCACTGCACGTAAAAGCATGCAGATGACGCACGTGTTGTAATTACACAAAAGCTTATGGCAGTAAAGTAAACAAATGATCTTTATTGTTTACAAATTTTCACGATGCAATAATATTTCCTCATTATGCCCAAATTACTATTATTGCAATTTCTGTTCGCTCTTTCACATATATTTAGATAGATAAGCAAAGCAAAATGATAACAATACATTCTGTAAATATTCTTATGACATATCCAGCTTATGCTTATTATCATTTATTTCTCTCTAACATTGTAACATTCAACTTGCATATTCAGTAAAAACTCGTAGACTAACCTATTTTCAATTTAGTGTTACTAATTAATTAGTAAAGTGTGTTGCGATGCAGATGTAAGCGATGCTTTGTTCTAGTGAAATTTTATCTGCGCATTGTCCATCTGCCAACGCGTCATGACTCCGTGAACACGTGATCTCGTTTAAACATTTGATCTCAGTACAAAGCTTAATTCAGGACTACTTAGTACAGGGACCGTAGATACGTGATGCCCTTGCAGTACATAATTGTCCTCTAACTCCGCTTCTTGGCCTTAAAAGGTTCTCCTTTGAAATATTGGAATATTATTGGAAATACCCTTGGAAATATTCTTATTTCCACGCAACTCGTCTTCACAACGAGTCGTGACATCTTTATTTGCATGATAATCGTTTGTGTAAATTCTACTATTCGCCACATAGGATACTAAAGACAATTTACCAATGTTCATTCGATGGTTTTGTATTTTTTTAAATATGCATTTGATGATGCTTGCAGTGGCATAATTTCAGTCTGTTATTAAAGGTGTAAAACCATTACACAACACTTCGTGTTAGACTTTTAATATAGAAAGTTGTAGTACTTTCACGGTTCGGTTAGAGCGAGACAGTTGACTCCGGGTTTGAATTCGACGCAGGGGTTCGAATATTTATCGCAAGATAAAGGCACGAGTACACAAAAGGTAATATGGTGCGTTGTTTGTAGAGACGCGCGACGAATACGAGGCGTACTTAACACGGTACCTTTTATTGTCAAAGTTGTGTTGATGACAAAACTAGTTTCTATACGTTTTGTCCGTTTAACTTAAATGTCTATTCCAGAACAATAGACTATTGTCATTTTTATTGCAACATCATTGTCATTTGTTTTATACTTGATTTATTGGTATGTTGTATTAAAAAATAATAACCGAGACGAATTTGTGCTATTCGGTCAATCATTCAGTTCAGGGTCGCTTGTTTTTTAAAAACGTGTATGCAAGAACCTCCTCAAGTTTAACTTCCTTCAAACTATAAACATGAAACAGAATCGTTACAATAATTTTACCTTGAAACATAATATAACTCCAGTTAAGTCTAGTATATTAAACACGCTTGTTCTGATTAAACATTGAATCTGATATCATATCTTGTCACAATAGCGTCGAAAAAAGAAACTTCATACTAATATTCAACAGCGACGGACGTTTACTATTACAAATCCACTTCGTTACAGTAAGGTGTTATAAGTAAGATGTTTATAAAACGTATACAATATAAAAGATAGGTGAAACTATACCAGAGTAAGATCTTTAGCGAGAACTAGTACATGAACGATGTAAAGACCGGCTGATTAGATTAGATATGCGGAGCTGCGACGTCTGATAACATACTACAGTTAGCACGAAAAAAAAATCCATTTGTTATTAATGTTTACCAAGCCATTGTACCAGGGGTCATAAAAATGCAATTAGTATTACAATATACGGATTTTTTTTTTTGTAAACATATTTTAACAATGTATTTTAATGTAATGTGTATTGTTTTGCAAAGGATTAATATATCTTAGTGGAGTAAATCATTAACTAGTAAAGGGACCTTTTCACAAATAGAAACAAATCGTCAATAGCCTAACGCATAGAGGTACGGATTTCCGACCTGGTCGAGGGATCGTTTCCCGTTATTCTACTATTGTCGTAAACCATAATCTACCACAAGCCTAGAGCTGAGTTAGAATGGTACAAGAAATATAAGTGAATTAACAAAAATCTGACATAGAAAAAACGATAATAGTTAATCTACATTGCTGAAATTTAAATAGAAGCTGACAGGAGAGTATTAATTCCATCAAAGTTTAGTTATACACATCTGATTGTAATTACTAAGTACATTCGGTATCGTACACATTGTCTTCAAAGTGTATTTAAACATATAATACAATATGTCGTAATTCAATTACGTCTATTTTTGTCATTGGCGTATATACCAGATGTAATGCTAACGTTTAGTGTATTGTTGATTAACATTGTAACACTGATTGGAGTGGAAAACAATACTATACACAACGCCGCGTGTTGCGATGAATAATAAAATGGCTTAGATGAATTTAGCACTTTGCATACAATCGCGCTAGGGGCCCACAAAGACGGCAGCACGTGCAAATATGTTCATCATATCGTATCCAAAACATTTCCTAATAAAACACATTTTTATGATGTTAAAAAGATTAGCTTATTTTAAATCATAAATACTCTGGTACTTTATAATTTCTTTAAAAATTTCTTTTAAACAATATCCAAAAACAATTGTATTCCAGTTTGAAGGTCGTAGCCGATTTGAAAACAAATCTCGAAATCATTTAACAGCGTCTCATTTCCTTAAGAGATCGTGACTTGTAACTTATTGAATGAATATTGTCTATAAGATGGTAAAAGTAAGCAATGCATTGTTTGTTCTAAACATTAAGGGTCCGTGAGAAAGAGTGATGTTACTTTCCTAACGAATATAATTTCCATAATGAACGAGACGTGTGAAACTGGATAAGGTAATAACAGTTTTGTTTCTAGTCGTTATTTCCAATTTATTTGTTGAAATTATCAAGAATACTCACCAATGTCCTTGTTCAGCCGCCCAGTAACTCTTTGGATTGAAACCTGCAACAAACAAACATTGCTATTGTTAATCATTGCATTTGCATAGGTGATGTTACAATTCACAGTCATTTAAAATTCAAATGACATGAAAATGACAAGCTTTACTACATTTGTAAAGAATAAATTGAATCAAAATCTCCAGTTGATTTTTTTGATTATGCCTGTTATCGCTATACTGTGGAGATGCTACGAATTTACAAAAAAAAAACTCAGCCAATAATTAAAAACATTCGAAAAAAATATATTAAACAGTGACTCATATTGAAGCACAATTGACATACTTGAATGTGGGACACAAATTCAAGCAGAGGCTAATAATAAAAGTGAAACGATTCCTAACAGCTGGTCGGGTCAGCGGCCATATTTCCGCTATAGTCGTGTGCCAGTTGCGATATCGATTTTGCATTCGCACAATGTATCGATAAATAGGAACACCCGCGGATTATTGCCAACGAAGCGTGTCGATACGCCGGCGAGCGCCGAGGCGTGGCCAGACCACTGCCGCAAGTACCAAGACTGGTTCCGATGCGACCCGCGACCGGCTTACGTTGTAAAGTATCAAGAATTATGAGTTACTTTGCTACTTAAAAGATTTGCTTCGTACATCGTCTTTTGTACATCAATACGCAGATATAAGTGAGCCAGGTAGTCATTACATTCGTAAGTACAAGATAAGCAACTTCAATAAGTTTTTTATTGAATATTAAATTGTAGACATAAAGTATTATTACAAAACAAATTCTTTTGTATATTGACTTAATATTTTTCTTCCAAGGACATGCGATGAACTATCTTAATAGTCGATAAGTGTCGATGAGTTCGGTAGACATTAGCGTCGAACTGGGATCTCCTTGAATGTATAGGAAGGTCGTTAAAACTTTGCGCGATTTGAATAGCAATGCGGTGCAGACCGTGCCGGCGCGCGACACTAAGCCTCGGCGGCATTCCTATAGTGCTGTCACACGTCTATCGATGATTTAATTTATCGATAAAAAGTCATATGACATAAATTTTCATGGATCTCAATCAAACGCAGTAACGCATAGATATTTGCGATTGTCACAAATATAGGAAGGGGGAATGTCTATAGCTGTAAGCTAAGAATCCGGTTTCCATAATATTTAAGTAATAATATTTTTTTCAAAAATGAAATATGAATATTTTATTGTACTGTATGTTCGTTAAATTAAGCAAAAATTAATGATTTTCCTCGACTACTAATGGTTTACTGTTTTGTACGCAGTTTCTTTAAATCTCATTTCTTTTAGTACTACCGTTAAGCAGTCAAAATATGTCAAAATACTATTTAATACCATTCTGTAATCAAGATTGGGTTGTTTGAGTGTTGACAGTTTGCAAAGCAAATACTTGTCTGTCAGTAACGGAATTTCGACACAAGTCGATTCATTTAGGACCGCATTTCATTAGGGCTTTTGAGTAATTTTACTTTATTGCTTATGTCTAACAAACAATTTTGTATTTACAATTAATGATTAAAACAACCTTTTAGTTTAATCAAATAGGACATTTTTTAAATGTTAGCACCATTACTTTACTATAAAACTGTATGTTTTGTAAATTACATTAGTAAAATTTCCATTTGTTTCAATGTTGTAAAGCACAAAAAATTTGTCGTAACGCTTGGTTTGTTCGATTTAAAAGATCAAGCGTTACTTTGCGGAAATCCGTCACAAGTACTAAATGCCTGGTTTTTTAGAAGCTATCGAGTTTTTCAGTGCACTTATCGCTCTGTAGTAAGAGGTCGGGAGCTTTCATTTCTACACCTCTATAGAAGTGTATCCTTTGTTGACATTCACGAGACAATAGGAATACAAAAAACTCAAGATACAGACATACTGGTATAGTACTATACTATTTTATATACATTATTCACTTTAAATGTAAGTGAGTTTACCTAATACATTAAGGGCCAGTCCCACTTAATTGAAAACTGTCTGATAACAATCCAACGTGTAAAATGTTTGATGGAAATATCGGATTTTGTTATACTTTATCTGACAGTGACGTCATTTTTAAACTATCTGATCTTCTATCAGCCAGTGGTGGGACAAGCCCTAAATCTTACTTATCTAAAACATATAAATATTAGAACAAGTAAATTATGTAGATGAATGGTATTAGAATGAAGACGTATAATTAGCGAATACTTACGACATCATAACTCAGTAAATGTGGCAGTTGACAGAGAAATCCTTTATTAAAACTACAATGTAGTGTGGAATATAAGTGGTTTATTGTTAAAAGATGAAAGTTGTCACAATGAGATTGTTTATCAGGGACATAATACAAGTCAAAGACAGATAAGAAGATTGCCGTAGAAAGTCCGATCATATAAAATAAAGCAATACACATCTAAAAATTACATAAAAAGAGAAAACTATTTAAGAACAAAGGGAATAGACTATTTATAGAGACGATTAGGTCAAAATAAAGTTGGCTAACCAAAGCTACCGCAACAAATTCACCGAATTATAGTATAATGATAATTTAAAACATTCTAACACGTGTAAAAGCTAGTCATCGGTGGGGTCCACAGCGGGCGTCATTGTAATGTAAACTATTTAATTGGAGCGCTCTATTTATACTTTGGTTTTAACCCAATACCCATTAGAGATGTTTGAAACGTGCTTGCTCCTTGTTCCTGTATGTTTGTTTGATATTACAACGTTTTCTGTAAGCGTAAATGTTAGAGGAACATTTGCCTGCATTCAAAATATACGCACAACATACTGAACGTTTTTCATTTTGGTTGGTGGGAATAAAAAACTATTAGGGTTTTTATATAGAGTATAAACGATTCGGAAATAAATCTATTAAGGTCGCTGATGAAACGGATTTAAAATAGTCTATCGACCTAAACATGTCACAATATTTGTTGAAAGCATATTTGATTGGATTTACTACGTATGGTTTAAATTGGAGTGCAACTGATCAAACTGGAGAGGAGCAAACAATTTGATTTAGATTGAACGCTATTCGCTCGGATATTCTCATCTTTTCTCGGAACGTTTACATGAATCTATTTAATTCGGAAACAGACAGTGGAGGTCAATCATAAATCGCATGAACAATTTGCAACACAAAAAAATTACCTTTGTAATCAGTCAACTGGACTAATTAGATTCGTCCGATAGCCCTTACGCAGAAAAAGAACCAAAAAATATTAAAATATGTCAGAAAAATTTTTATCCAAAGGCGATTTTTTCACTATGTTGTCTTTCTTAGTATTTCTTTTAAATTCGCATTGAAATAAAGCTCAGAATGGCATGCGTTTGCTTCTAACACCTGTCACCAATGTCCCGTAAATTTGTTTTTGTGGTAAGAAACCAAATAATGTAGTTTTTCGGCTTTATCATGTTACAGACGGCGGCCACCTGGCTCTGGCATATTATTAATATTTATGCATAATTATTTAGCGTCGGTTTTGTTTGTTGTCTAGCGTAGTTTATTCCCCTCACACTTTTTACAGGAGTAGTTTTAAATAACCGCCGTTGGTGGTTTTAGTGGCAGGTGTGTTCGCGGCCGAAGGAAAGTGCTAGCTCTTGTCTCGACATTTACAAGTTGCGATAACAAGATCTCCTATCTTTTGGTTTGCAAATGTGTTGTTGCGAGGCTCCTCTGTATCAATTCATGCTACGTAGACGAGTTTGAATTTTAAGTTTGCTTTCGTAATACATCACTACTCTCTTTTACTAGGATTTCAATAGGTTTTGTCATGTCGACTGCTATTGTAATTTGGAAGGGAAGACGACATAAATATAACTCAAGGCTCACTTGTAGAAAGTCAATTAGAAATAAAAAAAACAAAGAAAAGTGTTATTATATGCTACATCATTTTGTTAGGTACGTTGGTCTGACCCTAACTAAATTAGACCAAAGAGAACCAAATAGAAAAAATGGTAAATACTTTGACGTCATCCAGTACTTATTAAGCGATATTTATTGTAGCATTGTTCTTATTCATGGTATTATAATGATGTTATTTGAAGAAGACGGTATCGTTTTGTTCAAATCGTTATTATTTATTCAATAAATAAGAAATTGCACAATGTTTTCAACGTAAAACTATTAACAATATTACTTGATAAGAGCGTAAACTCAAAAGATAAATTTTAAATGCTTACAACACGAAATATTGGAATCTAAATTATTGTTGAACTGTTGTTTTCGTTGAGGTCATTGTTAATTCTACATGTGTCGTTAAAAACAACTTAGTGAATCAGACGGTGCCAAATTAATATAGTCGTTATATAATCTTGTTGGTTTCGTCTCGACAATGTAGGAATTATTGTGAAATAAAGGGAGAATAAATAATCGTTTATTTTAAGTATGTCAAAATAATAATATTGTTGTTTACGGTGAAGGCTACGAGATAAAACTTCTATGACGTCTGTTAAAACATTTAAGTAATTTACATAAAAAAATGTTTTTGCATTAACCTTAATGTCGTGGAAATAAAAATGAAATTGAATCTCCCGTAGAATTTTATTCTAGGAAAAAGTAACAAGTACCAAAAGGTGCAATACTGTCAGTGACATTTAAAAGAAAAAAAGCCATTAAAAACCATATTACGAGTGTGAAAGGGACAGCAATATCGGAAGGAGACAACGACAGCAATATCAAGTTAATTGATGATATCGCTTTTATTATTGCGGAATTAAAACTTTCCATTGCTATTTTATTTAACGCATTTAAATGTACTGCAATTAACATAAACATTACTGCCTCCTACATATGCATATGCTTGCATTTTAAAATCACATAATTATCATACATTTTGGTATTATAAATAACATGCAGTTTTTATTCACTTTTTAATTGATTTATTTCATTACTTTGGTAAACAAAACAAAATGAATGAACACAAGAATGTGTAAATGTACTTTGCACAAAAGTGACAAAATCACTTTTGATATTTTTGCCTTACTTCAATGTTTTAATGGTTTTATAAAGTGAACGACAAAAGAGTAAAAAACAATAGAGATTAGACTTATCGATAAATTTGACCGTAGTAACCGTGATGAGTCCGTATCTTAATTTCATCGAAATAATTAAGGTAAGTTGACCAGGTGGGTCAGTGCAGACTTCGTGGCCTGTGGCTACCAGTCTGACTGGTTCGCTCGCAGCTTGCCAGCAACCGGTGCGATAAGAAAAATTATTGAATTTCCGCCACCACATCATGCTTAATTCATTGACGTCACTCTTTAATATACTGCAGTTGGTTACTTGGAAATATCCATATTAAATTTGGTAAATTAAACGATTCATTATTGAAATATTCTCCTGTCAAAAATATTTATTGAACAAATTGTTCATTTATATGAAGTGCAATATCTCATATTAATTTAGTTAGAGAACATTATTTTATAAATAGCTTTCGCCCACGACTCCGTCCGCGTGGGATTAAAAAACAAATTTCATCCAGGTCTGTTCAGCCGTTTAGGGTACAAACTCTACCATACATCCGTCAATTTAAACTTTCGCATTTATAAAATTAGTAAGATGAACAAATTACAACACAGATACAAAATAACGTACGCAAATATGTGAGAAACTTATCTGAAACGTTCCCAGATCGAGTTTAATCGTAAAGTGGGATTAGAGTCCTAAATACTAGAGTGAGGTCTAATGCGTGGCGTTATTGCTCGCCAATTACGTATCGGGGTCAGTTGCTATTGGAACTCTGACTTCCTGCAGTCGGCTCGCATTTGTATTACTCGTTATTTTGCATTGCTATTTATTAATGAGTAACGCTATTGTAACAAGTGGCCGACTTACCCAAACTGGGGCCATTGTGGATATAAATGATAGCCGAAATAAATGTCCACTTAGATTTTTCTGTTGGTATTCAATGTATTAATTTGGCGTCCATCATTGTACATTTACCAGCATTTTCAGAGGTATTGTGCTAGTAAATGGCACGGCATCATAAATCGCGGGCCATGAAGCGACAAAGCACGCGCGGCTGCCCGCGACCCCACCGATAGTGTAAGCCAACGGGACATTGACCCATTTCGAATAGGTTAAATATCTTTATGAGGCGCGGGACTGATGTTTGTTTGTTCCGAGGTAATTTAGAACGTACCTCGTCCGTTGATTAGAAAAGTTGACTGTCGTCGAAATACATGTAACGTTACATTCTTTTCGTTGCTTAATGCGTACAGCCTTCAGTCTGACAAAGAATCTAATATCGTTAAAGGGCCAAAAGAATTTTTACATTACAGATGTACTCATATCACTTTATTGAGTTTTTATTCATATAAGAAGTAAAACCAACACACTTCTGGTCTATAATGTTGGAAAAGCATTTCAGATAAATATTATTGATGTTCAAAACAAATTAGGTTCAATTTCCAATTGTATATTGACTAATGGATCCTTAAAGCAGAAATATGTAGATATAGATGGCCTACGCATTAAGATTGATGTTAAATTGCGAGATGAAGGTCCAATAAGGCGTTTCGCAAGCCGTGTACCACCGACGTGCGCCGTACGGAATGAATTCGCGCCGTGTGTTCGTTCCAACGTGTTATTAAACATACGAACTTTATTACATTTTAATGATCCTTTAGTTAAGTTTATCGTAACACTATTTGTGACGCTTGGACGATTGAAGGAATTCATTTTATGAACGCGTGTTCTTTATAAAATAATCAAAGTCATCGCGTATCTTGAAAATTGAAAAGAAGTAAGAGTAGAACAAGAGAGTTAAGAAGTAAGAGATAATGTATGATAGGACTGTGTAGATTGTTACATTTTTTGAAATAAATTAAATTTCCAATTTTCTCAATTTTTCAATTTTTAATCTTAAGACAGCATTGTTTATTTTTGACCGACTTCCCAAAAGAAGGAGGTACTCAATTCGTCGATATGTTTTT
>DVQG01000249.1:0-16754 GCA_018231605.1 Papilio ambrax
AATCCAATTAAATTTTATATTTTTTTAATTGTAATCCGCAGTATGTAAAATGATTGCGGGAGAACGGGAGAACAGAGGCAGGGGTTACCAACATAACGGAAAGTATTAACTTCATAATAGTTGTTGATGCAGATATAATCTTTAAAGCGTTTATTTTGAAGATATAATTATTATTGCAGTGTAATGATTGGTTTTATGTACTTATTTAAGAAAAAACATTATTTATTGACGTTTCTTAACGTTATGTTTAATTTCGCAAAACAGTTTAGATAAACAATCATATTAAAGGTAATGTTTGAATATAATACATTAATTATAATGTACTTGATTCGATATGGAATAAGTAATAATTACATGGTAATAATAAAGTCACATTAAAATTGAATTATTACGATGTCTGCTCTGACTGCATGATGAGGACTTATTAGTTATAAAATATACCTAAGTAATCTTTGACTTTTGCTTCAAGTCACATACACGATTTGGACTGTGGCACATAATTACAATAATCTAAATAAACTGCTCTAAAAACAATTACGTTGTTACATTTTTTTTACCAAGTTATGTATATAATGATATACTAAGGCATTAACTTAATCGCAACTAAGTAAGGAAATAGAACGCAATAGCCGTTCATTACTATAAAATTAACTACAACGCCATAAATGTTACAACAGATAGAAGCCTAGATAAGAGCTAAGTAATACATGAGCTGGAATTACTCAACATAAAGTGTACAATTGAGTCGACGCCAGATTAGTGTTACGCGATTTATTGCATTCCTTTGTTAGATGTAATAGGTACTGTTCATGAATAACTCATTGTCATTGAAGCGATCGTTACATTAATTTGAAAGATGATAGGGTTGCAGCGCTGTGGTGCGGTATGGCGCGGTGCGGCAGCGGGCCGGAGGCGTCAACAAATGGCACGTCTAGACCTACCATCGGTCATAATATTTCAACGCTAGTAAATGCACCGCGGAGCGTGATGTATGGCGACAGACAGACAGATAAATTGCTCATAATTTATTGTTGTGGAAGCCGCAACGGTCCTAATTACGGACGCTCGCGGAGTTGAGTCACACGGTGTTGCAGAGAAAAATGATTTGCGATCACAATCGATTGCACTGCGAGGCCGATACCTTGTGGAAGCTATCGCCGGATCTGCTGACGCGTCTGCACACTCAAATTGTTATATACATACGGCTGACGGGCGAGATTAGCAAAATAGATTACGTTTTATACACATTTTGCTGTTTTGTATTGCAATATTCACTTAATAAACGACGCATTTATGCTAATCGTTTGTTTAGGTAAAGTAATGTAAACATTTTTTTCACTACATTTAGGATACAGCACGATTAAAATGTAAATGTGTTTTCTGGATAATTTTGTAGGAGAATTAAAACGAGAGTTTCGAATTAAATATTTACGTATATTTTTTTTTTCAATTTTATATTCGTTTATAACAACATATCTTTATGTCAACAGATATCGATTGTAAGAACTTACAGTGTAGTATCATTTTGTAAGAATCTAGTACATGCAATTACGAGCTTCTGTCCACAGATACAATTAATGTGTTCAACATCGATAGTATTACATCTATTTATCATTTTATGTCAGACAACAGAGTGCCGGTACAGCAAGCGATCAAATGTAAATCACTAAATAAATTGTGTTCAAATCTTATCAGATAAAAGTAGAAAATGGCTACACAAATAACCCGGACATTGATTTGCGGTAACATTTATATTTTACAATAATTACTTTAGCGCATACTATTCCTTAACTTTAAGTTGCAGAGATATGTGATCAGTGTCATCAGGTATTTCTCGAAATACATCGATTACATAAAAAATACAAACACAATTAATTAACAATCCTCAATAATTATTCGCAACAACTAAAAAAAACTATTTAAATTACTTCTATCGATTTGGTACATAGAAATTTCGTTATTCTAGCTATAAAAGTAAAGACCGCGCACGCAGCGAGGAGCGGCGGCGGCGAGGCGAGAGAGGAGTCCTCGTGGAGTCCGCTGCACTAAACTATAACGAATATTACGAGTTAGAGATCACAGCTGGTGTGGCCACTGGGCCTTCGCGTCCGACGATGATATGAGCCGACTAGAAACTGGAAGAACACTAACCTATATTTACACTTCCTCCGTTCCGATTGTCTGTTTACGAATGGGCGTTAGCGATCGGCGCCCCCCTTCTTGTGTGCGTGGAGCGCCGACGGTCCTCACGGGTGCAGCGGCCGCGGGCCAAACAGCGGGTACGAAGGGAAGTAGGCGGCCAGCGAGGGGTGTGGAGGCAGCGGGAAAGGCAGCGGCGGCGACGACACCAGGTGCGAGGGCTTGCTGTACGGATGGAAGCGCGGTGTGAGCGGCGACAGCGGCGGCGTGGGGTACGTGCGCTGCAACAGCGGGTGTGTTGCGCTTAGCATCGATAGGCTTGGGCTGGATTCCCCGCTCGCCGTGTGCGACCGTAAATGTTGAAGCAGCTCTTCTGAGGTCGCGAATCGTTTCCCACAGTAGGCAGAATCACCCGCCATCCAACTGCATACAAAGGGCAGCTGCGACGCGGCCGCCAGTGCCGCCAGCTGAGCGTGGGCGTATGCGGCAGCGGCAGGGTGTCCGCTCGGCAGGGGGAACGGTGTCTTGGCGTGATCGCATTGAGCGCAGCCGGCGGGGCAAACCGCAGATTTGAGCAAATGAGAACTTAAAGAACAGCCTGTGCAGTACGGATCCCGACAGATGCCAAGATCGCTTCCTGGAGCCTTCATTCTGGCATAGGCGAGGTATGGATTTAGACCGTTCTTTAATGCGTGGTGTTGTGCGGCCATTAAACTGCTAGTCATTAAATCCATCGGAAGCGGGAAGCCACTCGGTGTTAATCCACCCAGGAAGGCCGAGGACGTCACTGGTACACTGGGCTTGAAGCTTGAGGATTCTTTGGTATCGGCACTAGACGTCAGGGACGTAGGTATGTATGGTAACTTGGACGCTGAGCTGGTCAGTTCCGCATTAGATTTTGCAGGAATCGGGGAATTGAGAGGACTGGACCGTTCCTCCGATTTCTCCGATGGTGTTTTGCGATGTGCGGGTGGTGACGTGCGTTGAGACGAAGAACTCTGATTGCTATTGCACCGGGCCTGC
Source organism: Papilio ambrax (assembly GCA_018231605.1). Classification (NCBI taxonomy): domain Eukaryota; kingdom Metazoa; phylum Arthropoda; class Insecta; order Lepidoptera; family Papilionidae; genus Papilio; species Papilio ambrax. Next base: position 3,163 of record DVQG01000249.1, read on the forward strand.
ACTGGAGTCGTCGACGTGCTCCCTTTAGAAGAGAGAGGCGTCTTCGAATGTGCGTTGGCCGAAGACCTGTCCTCCGGCGTTCTAGTCTTTTCTCTCGTCAGGCATGACTCGTAGGGCTTGAAGCTTGGTTTGTTATCCATGTGTACGGTTGTTTTGTCTTCGTACTTCTTGCTGGCCTTCTCCGCGGCGGAGATCAGTTTGGGGTTGGGTGTGTCGGCGCCGATGGCACTGCAGGTCTGCGCTAAAAGCGCCAGCGGGCTCTTTTTCGCGTCGAGCTGCAACAAAGAGAGGTTTATGAAATGAAACGTCGGGTCGAGGTTGCGAGTGACGGGCACACAAAGGGACCGCGGGGTGGCGAGGTGCCGGGGCCGGGGGAGTCCAATCACGCGGCCGACGCGCCATTATCCGCGCGTCTGGCAGCCGTCGGCTCCGCTTGACATTTCACTCGGCTCCCGCATGATGTAATCTCCCAGTGAAAAGGGCAATTTGTGCCGCTGAATTTGCGGCGCGCCTGAACTTGTGGCGCGCTGTCAACTCTATTATCGCGGGAGTGGCGTTACTGCCTCAATGAACATTCAGGGGAATATTTTATATTCAGCGTAAATTTGTTGATTTTGCTTTTTAAAATTGAGCTTTTCCAATTCAGTTTGTAGCTTGTATAAAGCAATGTTGATTATAATTAAATGTTACTTATGCAATGCGGTTTTAAACATCCAAAAGTTGTATATAATTATGATATCAAGCAATTTCGTTATCCTAACGATAAACTTACTGTTTACTTAAATTGAAGAATTAATTAAAGACATCAGTAATGTTGACATAAAAATTAAAATTTTATCAGAGAAAAACCTACATTAATTATCAATGCCTATTTTTAACTCTAGTGTAAATCTTTAAACATTGTAATTGTGATAACATTTATATGTAATAATAAAGAAAAGAAAACAACGCAAAATAACCGCTTTAGATAAACGTTTATGTTAATTGCGAACATTAATTTTATGGCACATCAAACATTCATTTCCACGTTCAAAAAAGAAAATACATTTCAGTCACGAATTTGACTTTGAGATAACCAAGTTTTTATTTGATTGTGGTTTACTCTTATTGTTATTACAAAAATGTTGTCCAACCAACACTGGTTCGTGGTGCTTCATTACAAAGTGTAAGAAAAGAATAATATAAAATTCGTAAATTAATTTTTGAATTTGCAAAAAATTGCATTTTTATATCCATTGCATTTAATAATCTTACGTTTTTTATGTTATCATAATTATCCTCTTTTTCCTCTGTTTATGATTATTAAAAAACACAACGATATGTTACAAGATAAACTAAGTTAAACTTTGATATTAGCCTAGTTATTATTCCAAGATAGCAATAGTTTTATCCAATAAGACTATGAAATAGGATTAAAGTTTATGTTTTAACAAAAGTGTTTTTATTCGCAGTGATTACAATATCGTTAAAAATTTACAACGAAAAGTCTTTGTGATTTTACTACATGTAGTTTTGTTTCTATAGATCAAAGGCATTTTTGTTCCATTTACAATGTAATGGGATCAATTTTTTTTTCTATTGACGACTTAAAATATAATTTTTTTAATGTAGAACTTGGTAACTTTGCAAATACTTATTTTTGATAAAAAAAATATATTTATGCTATCTAAAACTTTTTGATTGATTTAAGTACTTGTGTGCGTTTTAATACATTTTTATAGAGAATTTGGAAAATGCAAGAAATATTATAACAAGATGTTTTAGGAGGTTTCATTTTTTACTTTGCACGGAAATTAAGAGTCATTGTTGTTTTTTTTTTATCAAAATGTCATGAAAAAAGTTCTGTAATTGCCAATAGTTTAATACACCTGTCCAACTGTCAAAATAAATAAAGCTGTCTACAAACGCACCGTGGTGGGCAGCGGCGACAGGTAATCCGGTCGCAGGTACTGGTTGCTAGACGTGAGCATATTGCTCCACAAGACGGTATCCTTTTCCAGCTTTGATAATTTCTTCACTCACAAAAATAATTTTAGCACTTCACGAAATGAATACTCCGTTGTCAGCACATAATCCACAAGTCACAGGCACTGGGTAGCGACGCGTGCGGCTCGCACGACTGACGGCGGAGGACTGAGTCCCGTCGTGTCCGTGTGCGCCGTCCCCCCGCGCCTGTCAGAGCGCTGTCACTCGTCGCTTCGCCATTTTTGCATTGTGTGTACTTTGCGGGAGCTTAGCCGTCTTATCCCCACCGCCGCTTGACACCCCGTCCCCGTCTGTCGCTCTCTCTCTCGCGCGAGAAAAATTGCTAGAGCGCTTTCCGCGTTTTGATGAAAGAATTATATAAAACATGCAAAGACGATGCGACGACAGAGATGCATGGCGGGGAAATTGAATAGCCGAGGTAAACGGCTGCTCGGTAATAATTTAGTTTGATCGTCATCTGCGCGCGTTATGACGGCACACGATGTTGACTTTTGAGCGGCGTGTAAAAACTGCGTCACGCTGAGATGCGGACATCAGAGACCGCTATCAGAATGCATTTAAATGCCACTGTCAAAATGTTTACTGCTAGGACAACGACGGCAACCTCTTTATGTTCTTATCATTTGTTATTAATCATTTTTTTTTCTGAATATTTAAAACTTTACAAGTTTCTTTTAAAAGAGAATTATTAAAGCCGTAAGTACTTTTATGTTAAGAATGTTAATTTTATGAAAAATAACAAAAATACAATTACCAATTAATTATTTGCCCAATTCTGTTATAAAAGTAAATACAGAATATTCTTACAAATTGACGAAGGATGATACAATCCGTTTCTTGATATAATATTATCTGGACTCCTTTTTTATTTACACTTTAACTATTATATTCACAGACAAAATAACAATAAACAGCTACTTCCTGTCGATTTTCTGTCGGGTTCTGTCTACCCTTATCACCAAAGCCCGTTCATATACAACATTGTATATGGCCGCATCGCTCTGCTGCCATTAAGTTTGTAAACTATGTTTTGGATTGAAACAACATAATATGCAGCCAACAAAACAGATAAGTAACGTAGCTATATGTTTTTATGTTTTAAGTAAAAACTTATTGGAAAAAATCTATTACATAGACTTCATAGAAACGTCTAGTAACTTGTACAAATGTCTCAAATAATTGAAAAATTTAAAAGGTTGTAAAATAATTTGAGTTGTAAAAGATTGGCTTTACTTTGGTGTTAAGTGATTACTATTGTTCATTACTCGGGGCCGGACCACCGGCGATGGGGTGAAAACCAACATTTCATTGTTTATTTAGTTCCAACAAAGCGCTAGTCATTTTAACTACGTAATCGAACATCTTTTGTTATTTCCTTTCAAGGTTTTATAATGTAATCACTTTTAGTTCTCACTTTTATTATTTAGAATGTTGCTTAATCGGTGTTTAAACAACATATCTCATCATAATTTTACGTAAACGATGTGTTTAAATCTTATTATTTTATGATTTTTTGACCCTCAAACTTATGTTGCTAAAGTAATTTTTTGAGGTGATAAACTAAGCAGTACAAGTAAAAGGTATACAATATAGGGTTTTCATTTAACTTTTAGATAATTAGTATTGGTCGAGATCGTCCACGGCGGATTTATGCCTTGTAGTTAGAAGAAATAATCAAGAAAGGCGATATCAAGAACACCTGAAAATGACCTGCATGTGTGTATACCTATGAATGTGGAAACCATGTCAAATGGTTCGTCATTTCTGCCTACCCTATCGTTTTATGTTGCAGTAAAAGTGTTCTATGAAAAAGACTGATTGCATTGTATACTGTTCGTGAAAACCTTGCCTATGTCTGATCCAGTCGTCTAATAGGACTATCTTCATACCTTCAGGTTTACTAAACACATTGACTTAGGGTCAAATAAGAACAAAACGTTGTTGGGTTCAGTAATCGAAGGTGACTTGTCGAATCCGGAGCGGCGTGGGAGCTGACAGGACAGGCGGACGCCGCGTCACGCCGGCAACAATCACTGATGTAATAAACGCCGACAAGACGCCCCACAAGGGTTGCCACAAGAAACTTTACTTTTTTTTACTTTTTAAAACAAACGTCGATCTTATGAAATTTAATAAATATAACTCTAATGGTTTTTATTTTCAATATGCTTTTCTTTTATTGTACTTTTTGTATGAATACAGACATTATTATTATTATTAGCCAAGAACTAAAGTGAAATCAAGACTGTGTTCCTGTTGTGGCAACCCTGCGCACATCAAACGTGCCGCGGCAGACGGGGCGTGACGCGCGTGGCTACTGTCCCGGCGGGACGCTGCACGCTGGACGCTGGACGCTGGACGCGATGAAAGAGTCTTTTTAACACGCTGTCACCGTGACACGACCTACCTTCAACTTAAGAACAAGCCATACAACATAAGTGCTTTGAAAATCGTAGCATCGGTGCACTAAGCAAAATTCAAATGGTACAAAAAAAATGTTATGCAACATTTTATTCGTATATGGTATTATTACTGACCTCAAAATCTTCAAAACATTTACCATCCATTAGTTTGAAGTGTTGTGAGTCCTATGAATATCAACTAGTCCGCCCCAACCGGAGAATCGTGGATAGTTTGAAGTGCAGCCTGCTCGGCGGCGCTCGGCCTCGGCGCTACCTAGATGTGCCTAGACGTTTCTAGACGTTTCCCTAAGCAAATACATCGCGCAACTAGCGCCGAGCGGCGACGGACGACAACCACTTAGTGGCCGCATTGTGCCCGCAGCGATACCGACACACCACACAGTCTTAGGAACATTTAGATAGAACAGTTAGAATTTTAGAACAATTTGATTTTATTACTGGAATAAACTTGGCATAGAAAGTAGATGAGCTGACAAAATTATTTTATATTTAAATCGACTTTCTAAAAACAACTATAGTTAGTGGTATTGATAGCTTTATTATAGGGAAAGAAATATGTAATTCTGTGTTTTGTTTCCTATTAATATGTACATTTTTCTATCAACAAACTAAAGATTAATTTTCTTTTAAATTATTGTGCCAATTCTGTTAGATTGGTAATGCTAGATCAGTAAGAGATGTCTGAAAGCAAGTCACCGTGCGACTTCCGCAGATAGGAGGGCGGTTGACACGGCCAGGCGACGCTCGAGTTCGCACACGTCGTGTTTGCACACATTATGTATGCATTCACGTACACTGTATTAAATTTTAAATAATTTAGTACACGTTGACGTTGTAAATACAATGAAAGCTTACAACTACTGTATTTAATAAATAAAATAATTTTATCAGAATTGAAGATTTAAAATTTTATTAATGACCGTTCTATAAATTGCTTAACTCTATAATAAGTATAGTACAATTGTTTAACGGCGATTTTTTTTTCTTTAACCATATTCGACAGAAGTTAAAGTGGTGTAAATTTTAAAAGCTCTTGATAGAGTCGTGACTAGTGGTGTGCTAACAACATACTTTAGTTCGGAAACTGCAGTATTTCCGACGTTTATTGCGCGAGGAACATCGCTGCTGCCATTTGCGGTTCATTAGTGCCGCCGTATGCAAATACTTGCTGCTTACTCCAGCCGGTGCGAGGCCATTCTTATCTTCTACCAGCGAATTCGGAGCTTACTTCTTTACTAAGTTAATCCTTATCACTGTGTTAATTTTAATGTTTTCGTTAACATTGTCGCATAAGAGACAATTGTGAATTCATTTTAAAGTATATTCCTTTTAATTTCTTCTATTATTCACATTGTTTGATATGTTATTACTTTAGCGACTAAATACTGAAACGAAACCTATATAATTCACTACAAATATAGCTTTTACATCTTACTAAAATCATTAATGCGTTAGTGTAGATGGATGGATGGATGTTTATTAGATTTTGTAGACTAAACGCCTGAACGGATTTGGATGAAATTTGGCATAGGTGTAGAGGATAGTCCGAAAGAACACATAAGCTACTATCTATTGATTTGCTTGATACCTCGGGAAGAAGTCGCGGGCGAAAGTTAGTATTAACATAAGATTTCGGTATTTAGCCGAATGGTTTTTAGAAAATAAGATTGTATTTGTATTTCTAAGCATAAGTCTACTATATACATAACTAATAACTGTAGTTTCGTTATAGTTATATGTTTACTCGTTGTGTAGATTGTGGTGTGATGTGGCGAGGGCCACGGGTGCTGCAGCATATTGGCAGCAAGTTCCTGGAGCCTCGCAGATGATGGATGGCGACGGGTGATTTATACCGCCCATCAGCTCGGTCCTATTTATGCACTTATTGTGAGGGTAAAGCGATCATAATTCATAATGTCACCGGCTTACGCCACAAGCTGTAGCGGGTAGAATTTTCTGACATAACACCTGACAATGTTTAGTTAGTGTAAAATTAATTAATTTTGTATTGAATATTTGGTAGCTGTAAAAAATAAAACATCTTACAAGAATACGAATAATACTATTTATTGGAGTATCGAAGCGATTTCAAAAGTCTTGTTTTTTTTTGTTGAGTTTGTTATGGTATGGTATATATGAAATTATATTAGTCAACTTACGAATAGTAGTTCATTCTATACAACTTAAAAATCCACAATTTGCCCTTCCGATTAGTATTTAAAGGAATTATGATCATATACTGATTCTAATAGTTTTCGAAGTAAAAATCATCCTCGCTGTAAACTTTTCACTTGCACCACACGGCAAAAGACTGGTCCGGAGCTCATTAGTCGAAAAGATAATCAATCACGGGGAATTACCGCGCGCCGAGAGCTGCCCGCTGTCGAAATGTTTACCATCGCGCGCACGACCGCACCTTACTACCGTACCGCACTACCTTAGAGCGGGCGCACACCTTTGACTAACCTATCCCACAACTGTTGTGCGATTTTCAATTGTTTCCCAGCCCATTCAACTGTTTAGTTGCACAACTAAAAATCAAGTAGTGTGTGAACCTCTATAAAAGCTGATAGGAATCAAAGCGCGACAAAACGGTTATGCGATAGTTTAGTCAAAGGTGTGCGCGCGCTCTTATTCTAGGCTGCTATTGATGTAATTACGTGCGTCATTTCCTCATGTCATTTGTTTTATATCTAGCTGTCATATTTTAATGGTGATGCGATGTTTTTTTATTGTGGAAAAAGTTTTTGGAGTTCAGTTCTTTACTTATAGAAATGTTTAATATCGTCTCGTATTACTGTCGTAAATCTCTGAAAGTTAGTATGTCATTTTGCTCTGGGATTAAAGGTCAGAACTCGTAAGAGACAACAGTCGTACAAGTTACATATCTAATAAGCAATTATGTCGGTGGCAAAGAGCGGCAGCCGGGCTGGCTGTAATGAAGGGGCAAACGGCCGCGCGACGTGTTGCCGACGTATTTGTGAATCTTTGTCGCTCGACGCCTGTACTGAATTGCGGTTGCTATCTTATTACGTATCGTCATGGACTTTAGTGTTCATTCTTTTTTTCTTGTTCTAAAAATTCACGGCTTTGCTGAACCGGATGTTATAAGATTAACTAACTATATATTTTTCTTCACTTTGCCTTGCTTAGTTCGTAAGCTACCAAAGGTATGTAGTTTATGAGAAGTATTATTTAACTCAAGGTTATAAAGTAGTATGCTATGATACGTAATTAATCAAAAAAACTCTACCAAATGGACGGAATGTTCGGGACAGCATCACGCCGCCGCAAGAGATACGACTTGCTTAAATTAAATCCCTCCCTTGTTACTTTGTATTGCTCAATTACAAACTTAGTAGACGACATAAAAAAATTACATATATATAATATCTAAGTTAATTTCACAGTATCATAAAGATTTCGAGTCAATTTCTTAAGTTAGAGAGTAAAAATAGAAATAAATAACTAGTTTCTTTAGACTACATTTTATATACAATTTGATAACACATTTCAGTTAACAACGCTGTCAAAACCACAATAAAGCAGTACTTTAACGGACAAACCACTCTTTATGTAAATTATCGAGAGCCATTCAAAATCACAATAGTGTAAAAGTGACCCGCAGTCAACAAGAAGCTACAAGTAATCCATCAACGTTGTTTGATCATAATTTGTTTGAAAAGTATCGTTTTACTGTACACTAGGGACTTTGCTTCAACACTAAAGGGGACGAATCTTACGAATCGATATACTACATAATTTCTTAGAGCGCTCACTTTTGATTAAACTATCGCACAACTGTGTAGTTTCACTTTGATTCCTTTGAGCTTTGATTTTTAGTTGTACAACTAAACAGTTGAAGGCTGCGAAACAATCGACAATCGAGTCAATCAAAGGTGTGCGCCCGCTTCAAATGTGATTGGTTAATAATTCTAAGAATATGTTTGTACCCTCTCTATTTCCTTCATGTGTAATGCACAACGACTTAATTGAATTCTAAATAGAAACATCTGGAAGAAGACTGGTATTTCAATAAATTAAACAAGTTTTAAATATTTAAACGATGTTAAAGTGTCGCTCATTTCAGCGTCGAATCCATAAAGATTTTTTAAATCCACTACAGATTAGATCCTGTTTTTAATTATTTTTTTCTATAATTGTAGACTTAATGAATTAGCTATGCTTTTGGTATTTTCCAAAACTAGTTCCTTATCACGTTTTTTATTATTCTATTGTACTAATAATAATTGTTATAACGATAGAAATAATCTAGTGAGCCGAAAGATTTATTCGCAGAATTTATTTTAATCAGCATACATTAAAATTTGACATTGATGAATTGTTATTTCGTCTATTCTAATAATCTGAAGTAAGTATCTGTGCAACTGTAAATAGCTTAAGGGTTAAAATTGTCTAAATACGTTTTAATCCGTTGTGTAAAGGATCACAATTTGACTGAGAATCGCATGGTTTTATTGTGAATGTCTCTTGGTGCGTGAAACAATTAAGACCTATTGTAAAGTGACGGGTTGCATGACTGATCGAGTTTAGTATGTGCAAACTTTTTATGCATCGCATTGAAAGCTTTGTAGTAAGTTTGTGGGGCTGTAAAGAATGCCCACGGCTTTGATTAACTTTACGCACGATTGGAACGATTATCAATGAACCGATAGGTTTATGTTGGTTAAGAAGTATAGCTTGTTTATGTGAGAAAAAAAACAAACAAGAGATCTGTTTTATTTCTTAAGAAAAACTTTTTATCGTTTGTGGAATCCAAATAATTGACAAATTTTTATTTGATATTGCCTAGAAATAAAATCGTTGTAGTTAGAGAATTCAAACCTGAAACTATCGCACAACTGTCTAGTCTCGCTTTGATTTCTATAAGCTTATAGATGTGCACACTACTCGATTTTTAGTTGCGCAACTAAACAGTTGAATTGGCTACGAAACAATCGACAATCGCGCGTGCGATAGTTTGTTCAAAGACGTGCGCTCGCTCTTAGCAAGCTAAGTGATTTGTCTGTCGGTGTGTTATCCCAGAGTTTGTTCGCCAGTCGGCAGCGCAGAGGATATGCTCCGATAACAGTAATCCCCAGGATAACGCGCGAAGCACGTAGCGCCAGCGGTCGTTTTTGTAAACAATTTTAAATGCTTTCGATGTTGTCTTAAGCAAGTTACTTTTGAACTTGGATAATTTTCCTTTAGAAATTTTATTCTGATACAAGCTGCCGCCCGCAAACTTCGTTAGCGCATTTGGACTACCCGTCACGCTATTTTGACAGCGTGGAATTAAAAAAAATTGCCTATAATATGCCTATCCAAATCAGCTACCCTTCAGTGATAATCCCGTCGAAATCGGCCCAGCCGTTTCGGGGATTACCCAGAACAAAGGCTTGCGGACAGACAGAGAGCCAAAAAAATAATTAAATGCGATTTTCGTTATCAGTAACATACATACACTTCCCGAAATCTGGAATTTTTCTTTTGATATTACAAACGGACACTCCAATTTAATATGTGTACAGATAGATATAGATTAGGCACGATACTTCTCTTACAAATAAGTAAAAACTGTTTCTATTCACGATAAAATGAAAGCTGGTCATTGAAGCAGCGATGCAACGCATTCGTTGTGATTGGTCCCGCACACGGAGGCAATCAAAGCGAGACGTGGTCTTCGTACGTGACGTCATTGTCTCCTTACCTACTGACACACGATTGCTTTTTGTTTATTGAATGTGGGCAGACAATAGACTCATGTTTACTATGAGCTGGATACTTAAAGCCTCCGGCCTCCTAAATTTGTGATGCAAATAAAGATTTTTACAACATTTCCTTTTATCCTGTAGCGTCAAATCTAATCACAATAAAGAGCCGCCCAACGAATTTCGCAATTAATAAACAGTTTCGAGATTATTTATATTTGCCTGAGGGCATGGCGGATGGAATAAGCGCTGACGCCCGCGGGTGTCGGGGGTTTGTTTTGGTGCTGTCAGGGTGCGAGGGTTTGGGGGTGCACACGCCGGGGTGCGCCGGGACAATTTCCGAGCCCGCGGCAGTGTTGCACCTATCTAGCTGGCTGACAACGCATCGTCATCGTCATTAACTCTCTTTGACGTAGTAACTTCGTTTGTGAGTCTTCACTTTGCGGCGATATACGAATTTAATTATTATTTTAGGGATGTTTAGAATGAGTATCGTATGATGTTGAGTATCGACTTTTGTTTATATGTTATTTGTAATTGATTTATCAACTTATTTTATATAATTTGAGCTTCATTTCTTGTTTGTTTGTATTTGCATAACATAAACCTAATCCCTCGTGTGATATTTTCTAAATTAATATTATCATAAACCATTTTTACACTTCAGTGGTTCTCGAGCATTGTTACCAGTGTGGGGTACGAAAGCCTTTTGTTATGCAATCTGCGCGTCGACCGGTATCGAGTAATCGACTAAATAAACACAACAAACAAACACAATGGTAGGAAACACGTCACACGTTTTAACCGTCGGTCCGTTTTGAAAAGAGCACATAACCCTCCGCACGCCGCGGCACTTCGGTCCCCGCGACCCCAGTAATGATCTCACGTCCCCCGTGCGTGTCGCGATAAAGGGTTAAGTACACACTAACAACCTGACGTGAGTCACAAATCCACCATTATTATGTTATTGTGGGAGCCGTGTCGTTGTAGTCCCGCATTTACATACAATTTAACATGAAATGTGGGCAATAATTCACGACGGCTGTTATGTTATTATTTCTATTATAAAGCATTCGAGTCGACATTTTTCATGTCGCCGTCCGGTTTGTAGCCGCTGTCAGCCGCAGCCGTGACGTGACGCGCTAACGGTTCCAATAAAATTATACTTCTTTTATCAACTGCTGACTAATTAACGAGTATTGACAAGTATCTTAACACATTATGCTACAAAAAGCTAATAGGAATAGCTTTAATTAACGAAATTTATCTAAACAATAAATGTCGTTTTGAAAATAACGATATATGTTAATGTAACCTTTTAACATAATCGGATGGATTTGGTGTTTTCTTAAATTACACGATTTGAAATCGTTATGAGTTCCAAAGAATCTTTTGATAAAAAATTGAAACAACATTTATCTCAATTTAATTATTTTCATTACCTGTATCAAAACAAAATCATTTAGAAACAATGAACATGACGATTACTAGGAACGTTTCACTTGTTTTATTTCCCTCTATATTAGATGTTTGTTGTTAAACACGCATTAATTAACGTGTTTGAAAACATGGTCCTTAGTTATTTTCCGATAAAGAGTTCTTAAAGAAATAATACAAGTGAAAATGTTCGTTATTTCCGAATCAAGCAATAACAGAGTACGGGGCTAGCTCCCCGCGCGGCCCGCAGGTACCCGACCTCGCGTCATCCATGCGTCGCTTCACACGAATTCAAATGAAGGCATTCAACGTTTAAAATATTAATCGATGTGTGAAGCTTATTCAATATTTTTACCACGATTTATGCCCAATTAGCAGCCGGTGCGTGAATTGAATTGTTCGTGTTCGAAATCTGTATAAATACCACAATATTTACGATAATGTCCGGCCGTTTGTATAGGCGGCACGGAGAGCGCCGCGGGAGAGGGCCGCCGGCTTTGTGGCTCAGCGAGGGTTAACTCTTTGTGTGACGTTTTCATGTTAATTTACGCGCCGACAAGGTGGTCCGAGCCGAGGACGAGGTAGGATTTTAAAAATGATATTTTAGTGTTAATACGCCCGTTGAATGTGATCCCGACCGATTTACTTCACTGTTAAGGAATATTTATGCGACGGGATTACTGGCTTGTTATTAAATATCGGCTTGTTCAAAGAAATAAAACGGGTTCTTTTCATACTTTATCTGTTAGATAATAGGCGTTAAAGATGGAGAGTTGCGCGTTTAATTCAATTTGCAATTCAATTGTGTTGAGATAGAAATAAAAAACCAAAACATTATACATATTAAATGTAAAATTATACCAAGTTTTATTGAAAGCGTTTTGTTAATAATTATACATTTTATAATAATCTCAAAAACATTATTTACTATCGACATCTTTTCATTTAAACGTAGACTTAACAAAAAGTTTCATAAACCATATAGAAGACAGGACTCAGCAATTTCAATAGAGCGTTTAATGCAGAGACAAATAACAAGCAAGCAACAAACACTACTCTAACCGGCGGAACTCAATGATAATTTCCGTGCGGCTGAACATTTCATGGCGGTACATTATTAGTGTGAATTAATTCCGCTCGCTTTAGTTCGCCGGTTTAATTACTACTTTGAAGCGGTCAAAGCTTTGTGGCCGAAATCATCCGAACATAAATCGTCTCCACGCTAATGATGACTGCGAATGATGTGCTGTCTGATTTATGTATGTTACATTGATGCACTTGTCTTAGTAACTAATAAAACTGTTGCTTAGCGTGTTTTAATTTCGACAAATTCCTCCTCACTTTAATTATGAACTGCAAGTGCTTTTCAATAAAAATTTACTCAAACATTATGTCAAAATTACTTTAAATTCATACTACAGCATTGACGTTACGATATTTAAAGTGCGTGCACGTCTTAGATCAAACTGTCCCACAATTGTTTAGTATCGCTTTAATAGGAAATGAGCTTATATGGAGGTGCTCACTACTATTTTTAGTTGTGCAACGAAACAGTTGAATTGGCTGCGAAACAATCGACAATCGCGCAACAGTTTTATGATAGTTAAGTCAATGGTGAGCGCTCTTATTCTAGAAAGAATCATAGACTTATGACTTGTTTAACTAAATTGTTCAGTCAATGCTCCTCCAAAGATTGAAAAACTAGCGTCTTCACGCAACATAAACGCTTTCCTTTCATTAAAAAGAAGATTGTCTTAATGCGAGGCTGAATTCAAAGTAGTTCAGTAAATAATTACACTAAATATGTCATCGTGCTTTGATTCGGATGCATTAATAAGGGGCGGCGGGATGTATGAGTTATTGCCCGTGGAAATAGAAGACCGTTTGCAAATAGTGATGTGCACATATTATCGATACTTTTGAAAAAAATAGTAGTAGCCTATTGTTATATCAATCTAATAGTTTTTTTTTTTTAACATGAGGTGGCAAACGAGCAAGCGGCCACCTGAATCCGCCAAAATGGCGAAGCGACCGC
>DVQG01000250.1:0-16752 GCA_018231605.1 Papilio ambrax
TAGGTTTACTATTTTCAAGGAATTATTTCGTTACTTTTTAGTGTACTGTTTTTTTAAGAATATTTTGTTTTGTTTTTAATGTATTTTTCATGCATCCCGTCTGTATAATAAAGGTAGGCACCAACGCATCTCCAAATTCGAATGTTTGCGGAAAGCGGTCGCTTCGCTGTTTTGGTTAATTCCGTTGGCCATTTGCTCATCTTCTCTTTATAACATACTAGATCTTGCTCGCAACATCGCCCGCGTAAAATATAAAATATAGCCTATATTACTAACTGATAATGTACCTTTTTAATGGTGAAAGAATGTTTGAAATAAGCCTCAGTTGAGCCTAGTTAGGCTTATTGAGTTGTTTAAATACATACAAAATTACAAACGTTTTCTCTTTTCAATATTAGTATAGATATAGAAAACGGGAAAACTAAAATGTCATCCATTTTATAGGGTAATGCATTTAAAATAAAAACATCTATATTACTATAAATAACATTTTAAAGTTTCCTCTCAAATTTTACTGGAATATTCCACAGTCTGGTAAACCAAATTTGACCAAAACATATGTACTACAATACTAATGTAGCATTATTTTATCTTTGGTATTGTTGTTTATAGTAATATTAAAGAGGCAAGATTTGTATTTTTGTATGTAACGGATAAACTCAAAATCTACTTGGCCGATTACAAAAAATCTGTTACCATGAGAAAGCTACATTATTATTGAGTAACAAAGGCTATACTTAGTTTTTTATATTTAAAAATGTAGAAAGATGTGTGTGTCTAATCTACAGTTTTACTATCTTATTTATATTTAACAGTAATCTATCTAGTGAAATTATAAACCGTAAGTTTCTTGTCAATAGGTTAAGAAGATAGGCTCCTGGTTTCTTTGTTATATAAATACATCTTAACTAATTTAATTTCGCAAAGCTTTTTTATTCGTAAAAAAACATACAAAATTCAATCGTTTAAAAACCATTTATTTTTTATTATTAATCTATGACTTATTTTCCGTCGTCGATGGTCATCGTGCGTGTCTCTGGCTCGTATTCATGATCTATGACGCGGGTCTTTATAATCTGTTTGTAGACGAAGGCGGATTTGCGCGGCGTGCGAGTGCGAGCGGGATCCTCGAAATCAACCTCGTAGAGACCAAAGCGTTCTCTGTAACAAAAATATTAATCAAGCCATTTAAAGACAAGATAATCAAAATCACATGTAAAAAATACACAACATTTTAAATTAACTAAAAAAGTGTTAAAAACTAAATTGTGTTATTTTAAATTCAATACGAAATGTGACAATTAGAGAGAAAGAGATCACGAATTACACACTAGCATAAAACGGCTTCCTTGTTAGTTTATTAAAGAAATCAACTAAGTATAAATACTCACGTGTAACCTTCCATCCATTCGAAGTTATCCATTAGACTCCAAGCCATGTACCCTTTAAGAGTTATTCCAGCGTCCAAAACGTCAAGCACATTCTCAAGGGCCGCCCTATAGTACGTAATCCTGTCATCATCTTCTAAACCGTTTTCCAATCGAGTAGACCAACCATTCTCGGTAATATAGAATACAGGGCTGTTATATTTGTTGTTCAAGTACGTAAGCGCGTTCAGAATACTGTCTGGAGCTAGCTAGAAGAGAAAAAAGGTTAATTGTAAAATATAAGACAGAGACAAAACACTGAGGATAAAATTCCATTTAATCTAGGCTATTTGTTTATGATATCCTGGTACTTTTTTTTTGTATTTATCATACTTACTGTCAACCATTTAGACGCAGATTTAGGCCAGTCGTCTGGTACTGATGTAACAGTCTCAGTGTCACCATACACTGAAGGTACAATGTAGTCGTTGTCTTTAGCATCGGATACCAAAAACGCAGTGTAATGGTTCACAGCGAAGAAATCAGTTGCGCCTCTTACGAACTTTCTCTCTTCATCAGTAAACTCAGGCATACGAGATCTAGGGTAGCCTTGTTTCAAACTCATTTGAGCGACTTTCTCTGATAACTCTTTAGGGAAACCACCTTCCGCGGAGAATATTGGCTCAGCATAAATACCCCACTGTAAGAAACATTAACACTTATTTTAATTTGACTAACATTATTAAAGTAATGTGGGTGGATGAATATTTGTTAGAGTTTGTAGCCTAAACGGCTGAACAGCCTAAATAGCTATAGGTGATAGTCCGGATGATCACATAGGTTACTTACTCACTTTTCTTTTTTTTTATACCACGCGGACGGAGTCGCGGGGGAAAGGTAGTCAGAAAATAAATCTAGAATCTAAAACTACGTTTAACAGTTCAAAAAGTCTAAAGAAGTAAAGTATAAGTTTTAGAAACCGTTTTTTCCTTTTACCTCAGCTTGTCTGTACAATTCAGCAGCAATTTTATCTTCTTCTGAATCAGTGAGGGGCGGGGACCAGTTCACACTGATAGTGATACCGCACTGACCACCCTGGGTCGGAGCGAAGTCATTCTTGTAAGCGTAGTATGCCTTTGCATGAGCCAGCACTAGACTCTTAGCACAAAGGTACGCACCAATACCAGTTGCATTTAGAATCGGGGCTTTTGTTGTTGTATCATAACCTTCATAGCAGATCTCTTTAGGTTCGTTAAACGTGATCCAATGCTTGACTCTATCACCGAAGTGATCATATACAACTCTTGCGTAATCTTCAAACCATTCAGGGAAAAGTGGGTTGACAAAACCACCCAAATCTTGCAACTTCTGAGGTAAATCCCAATGGTATAAGGTCACCATTGGTGTGATGCCGTATTTAAGCATTTCATTGATGTAATTATTGTAGAAAGCAACACCTGCTTCGCTGACTTTGTTGGACAGACCATTTGGTAATATTCTCGACCAGGACAATGAGAATCTGTAGGCATCTAACCCAAGTTCCCTCATCATTTCAACATCTCTCTTATAATTATTATAAGAGTCAGCTCCAATATCGCCATTGCTCAGGTCTTTGATGACAGTCGGATTGGTGTGGGTCATACGGTCCCAGATGTTCTCGCCTTTATCTAAAAGTTACATTCAAATTTAGACTTTAAACAATTGTTAAAAACATTAGTAGATTTGATTAAGTTTACCATCTGCATTCCATCCTCCTTCTATTTGATATGAAGCTGTGGCTGTCCCGAAGAGGAAGTCATCAGGGAACTTTCTTTCTTGCCTCGTAGCTGCATTACAGCTTACAAGAAATCTGTAACAGTTTTTCTATTATTCCCATGCGTGATTGTAGAAATATTTCATTGTTAAGCCATATGGCTATACTATGACCAGGTTTTTGTATAATACTTACCCTAAAAATACTAGTAGCTTCATTTTTATTTTTATCCTAACATAATTCTCCGTGGTGGGTATTTATACTGTTTGAGATGATTTATCTCTAACGTCCGAGATACGCTAAGCGCGCCACTTCAAATGATTATCTCAGACACTCGGTCCAACTGGCTATAAAATTGATTACGTTATTCTGCAACTAAATAAATAAATACGCTTTTATTTAGTATTAAAGTCATATTAATTGTTTTACTTAAGATGTTTCGAATTTCAGGCATGTATTTGAATAAATAGATGTTAATACGTATCTCCACAACGGATCTTATTGTTGGCACAGATGTAGAACATAGCCTGGAAAGCACGTAGACCACCAGTTGTTTTAATTCCACGCGGATGAAGTCACATGCGGCAGTTAGTATGCGTAATTATTTTACTTAAGATTCCACATGCATTCAAAGAAATAATTTGCACTCTCGGATTCAATATTTAATATTGACAAACTGATTTATCTCAGTTACAGAATAAACCACGTGTTTATTTGCAAATCTTTAGAACCTCTTGCAGCATTTGCCATTTAACAGATAGATGTATGAACACGTTTCTTAGCATTAGCACGATTGCTATCGTAAAACGACCACCAATAATTTATTATTATTTCGTGAATGTTTTTTATTTTTGATGTTCTTGATCTGGATTTTAATAAAAGAAAATAGAGTGAATCATTACTTTTATTTACAATAAAGAAAACATTTAGTTCTATCGATTTACCATAAATAACTAAAAACAACAGTATTATTTAAATTTAGCGGCAGGTGTGGGTTCTCCATTAAAAGTATTTTTTTTAACTTTTAGCTAATAGGAGAAATATGTTTCAAGTTGGTAGCACTGAAAATTTTTTAGTGACATACTCTTTTTTACTGTCACTTGTCAATGTCACTGGCAGAGTAACAAAATAAAAACAATTAAAAATTCCAAATATTTAATTCAATAAATAATTATCTCAATCTAAATGAAATGTTCCAATATTAATTAAGTAAAGTTATTTATTTAATAAGGATAAAAAGTTGTACATCAACATGGTTGGATCATTGATGCTATGGAAGCTAATGCATTGTAAACGTTTCAAGAGATCTTCAAAGAACAATAAGAAAGGAAAGAATTTTGATATCCCTGTATCGTCTACAGATCCTTTAATTACTCCGAAAATAGAAGTAACCGAGGTAAGCAAGACATGTAGAGTTTGTCTTAAAAATGGTGAGATTCCAATATATGACGATAATCGTACACAAGACATTTCTGAGGCATTAATTAACTTCGGCGGTATAGAAATAACACCTGACGATAAATATCCAAAATTTCTATGCGAATCTTGCTATTCACTTTTACGAGGTGCTATTTTATTTAGAAAAACCGCTCAAGATTCCGATCAAATATTACGATGTCCTCAAAAAGAATCTGATAATGAAAGCATAAATGTAACAGACACATCTTTTGAATATGATATTAAGGAAAAACAGCGAAAAAAGTATATTTGCAAGAAATGTGATATCGATTTTGATACATTTACAGAATATAGTGAACACAGATTATCACAGGAGCATGAAAATTTGAGGCATACATGTCCGGTATGCAAGAATTCCTACAGTTCGTTATACTTTAAGAAACACATGGCTATACATACACTGGAATCCTCATATGTATGTGATATTTGTGGTAAAAAGTTTATAGTAAAAGGTTTATTTACTCGTCATAGACAGACACATTTCAACAACTTTCCTTACAATTGTTCGTTATGTCCATACAAAGGTAGATTTAAAGAATCATTGAAGATGCATATGAGACACCATACTGGAGAAAAACCTTACCAATGTACACATTGTCCTAGCAAATTTGTGAACAAAAGTAATTTAAATAAACACATGTTGATACATAAGGATGGTTTTGATTTCAATTGTGAGAATTGTGGTAGGGGATTTAATTACAAAAGATCTCTCGAACAACATATAAAAGTTGATCATAATGGTGTAAAAGACCATATTTGTAATTTATGTGGGAAAGCATTTGGATATAGGAAGCAAATGATGAAACATCAATTAAGAGTTCATAAACGAGAGAAATTTAAAAGCGGCAGAATGCCATTATATCTTCAAATAGAAAATAGAGAACAATTACAAAATTAGACAAATAGAAGACCTTTAGTAAGTAGTTAATAGATATAAAATCAATTGAAAAACTCAGGTAAATCTTCATACAAATTTTATACATGAATGTTTAAATGTAGATGATTTTTTAAATATCTACAAAACAGCTGAACAGATTTTCTTCTTTAGTCTATGTTATTAAGTAAAACTTAACTTAGGGCCTATCCCAAAACTCGATAGAGGCTCAGATACCTTAAAAATGTCACTGTCAGAAAAGGGAACAAAACCCAGTATTTCCATCACATAATTTACATGTTGGATTGTTATCAGACAATTTACAATTTGGTGGGACAGGCCCTTAGATACTTAAATTGTAATGTTGCCTTTATTTAATATTCGTATTCCTACACCAAAAGTTTGATCATAACCACATCTGAAAGTCCACAATTTATGTGTAAAAGGTAATAAGAATAAATACAAAGGAAAGCCACAACAATAAATAATTGCCTTCAATACCTTATCTTACTCCTGTAGGGTTGGTGCACTGGGTTTTCATCATCCAGATACCTCAAACATCTGTTATCTCAGTCACCACTCCCTCTTTATCATATGACCTTTAATGCAATATATCCAGCAAGAGATGGATATTTCTTTCTAGGTATACTGAAATAAATGTGTATGAAAAAATTATGAGTTAGTGTTTTTTTTATATAAACTGAGTTTCTCACATTACCTAATTATGTTATTACATTATTATCATTATTATGACATCAATAACACCTTAGTTGGTTATTATTTTCCACTGACAAAGATAAAATCATATTTCTATCCTTGTCATTAGTTGCAAAAAAATACTTTAAAAAAATTGAGTCAGAATTTAATGCCTTGAAGGTTTTGATTATGCAGCTTTTCTGAACTTGTAAATGAAGGCTACAAAAAATTTTATAATGTCTAAAATATATTGTAACTTGGTCTATGTTATTTCAGGATGGAATTGAATGTTAACATACCGGCCGCTTTCCTCCTAGGTCGAAGTGGTGCAACAATACTCAGAACATTAAAAAAACTGAACAGGAGTTATGCTGTAATTAATCTACCTGTTAATATGACTCATGTACCTATAAACAGAATGAACCAACCGCCGTGGATATCGTGGTAATGATTTAAGTAAATATTGTACATTTTGTATTAGTGTTTATTAGAAAAATGTTTTTAATGTATAGATGGACAAAGTTATCTGATAAGAGCATAAGTTACACGTAGTTATGACAGCTCAGATATAATCAGATTAAATTACATTATAAACCTACAAGGATAAATGGTAGTTGGCAATATTCTAAACTAACAGTTATCTTGAAAATAAAGAATTCCACACTTCTTTCGTAATTCATCCAGGTACAAAATCAAACTATACAAATTTGATCTGAGTAGAGTTAACCTGTACTTAGTTGTTACAGTTTAAAATGATATATCAAAATTTGTAAACTTTATGCTTTTTGTACAGAATTGCCTATACCAAGTAATCGTAAGTTAGCATTATTGCTCATGGATCTAATATCAGCGAATAAAACTAAAAGTTTTATCAGCACACGTGATGTTTTATTGGAATTTCGAAATTATACATCGTCCCGTGTAAATCAATTCGTTCCACATCGCTGTTTTTACTCAAGGCATCAAATTATAGGCAAAATCTTCAACTATCCGTTAGCAGCACAATCTCAATCTATATACAACGAGTATGTCCACGGCATATAAAAGAAGTTACTTAGCTCTTGCCTTTTTATTTAAAACATGAACTGTTACTGTAACTATTTAGTAGCTAGCTGTAGTACCTTTCGTTTGTTTCTGCTACAAGCGAAGACTTTTTATTGGCTCTCAGTCATCTAGTTTATAGTTACTTAGGTAATTTAGGCTGTAAATCCTCCATATGTTAAATAAAAAAATCGACACTCACCTGCGCAGTCGCCGCTCTCTCATTTGTCAAAATATGACATTTTCAAGATGATGTTAGTACCCAAATATACCAACTGCCTTCTTATCTATATAGATGTGAGCTTTATAATTTAATTTGACATATGCCCGCTTCAATATTTTACTCTCTGTCTATATGCCAAAGTGATGACATTTACTACAAAAGTATGAATCTTATAATACTTTGCTTCAAAAAATTACAAATGTTTACAAATGGGTATAGTTTCAAAAATACACTCAGGCGATATAAACCCTTGTTAAATATAAACTAAGTTACCATGATTACCTTGAGCAAGACCTAATTAGGCATTTTCAGTTCACTATACTCATGTTTGGAGAATATGGATATTTGTTATTCAACTAAACACTAGCAAATGTAATAAAAATGTTAATAAAGATGAAATATAAATGTTACGTATTTGTAAAAAAGACTATGGAATAAACTATTCGGTGTGTTTATAAAAGACATGATAAATATTATATGAGAACCAACTTTAAAACCACAAAGAATCATATAGATCATTTACTTTATGTTTTAAACTACCTCTATATTTTCTGTGAAGTTGCAATTTTAACTATATTATGTCAACTAATGCTACTGAAATGAATAATAGCAAAGTGATGTATGAATATTCTCAAAATCGAAATACATTTGTGTACACCTTCTCATGAACATAGATGTAGAAGATAAGTATGAACTTAGAGACGTGATAATTGCTTTTAAGTCTTAGATAAATGCCAAATAAATATGTAAAACAAAACACTGTGGTATTTTTTATATATCCCATGACATTTTTTTATTATAAGTCGGAAATCGAGCAAATGCTCACCCTGGATTTGCCGTAATAGCAAAACGACAGAGTAGCCTACATTTTATGGACGGATTAGGGGACACACAGAAAGCGAAAACTTTCCTTTCCATCATTTTATAAAAAATCGGTATGTATTTTCGATTAAAGACGAAACTGATAAGACTGTCCATTGCAAATAGACAAAATTCTTTTTTTTATAACAAAGACAGATAAGAAGTTAAACATAGTAACAAACAAGAATACTAGTAAAGTCATTTTTAAATATCTAGGAATAGTAAGTTTAAAAAATCAAATTGAAATTGCGCTATCGCGTGTCTTCTTTGTAGCATGCAATCTAGATATTAACAAATTATCGTTTTACAAGCAATGCTCTATCGCAAGGCTGAAATATAGTGTTAAAGTTGCCTCGAACACGTTCACAGTAACTGGAAAGTACACTGACTTGAACAAGCCCAGGTTTTGTGTGAAGGTTTTAAAGTTCTACGTTTTTTATATAGCTGAGATTGATTTGACCTGGAACGAGTTAACATTTACTTTTTTATATAATACTAGCTGTTCCCATGCGACTTCATTCGCAATAAATTATGAAAATTGTTTTATTGATTACATTTATCAAATTCAATTGAAAATGTCAAAATGACAGACATGACATGATGATAAAGCATGGCAATTTTGATTTCTTGATGTTGGCAGCAACTTATGGTCTCTTTCCCACATTAGGGTCTTTATCCAAAATATTTACCCACTAAGTTTAATGGTGTGAAAATATATAGCTTAAAGCGTGACGTAAGTGTAGGGTAGTAACATTCAAAAATATGCTGTAATTGCTGACAACTTAGGCAACAAAGGAGTGTGTGTTTACGCTTTATTATAATAAAGAATAAAAGTATAGATTAGTATGATAGCACAAGAATGTATACTATATCTTACAAAATACAATTAATTTTGACGAACGTTTCTAATCAAAACAATAACCTCTTTCGTCAGGTAAAAAAGCATACAGATAAGTTGGGGACCTCATTTAATAGCGTCGGAGTAATGGATTAAATTATTGTCAATACAAGGAAATGTTATTATAATACGAACCGATTTTCCCCTTCTCAGTAGCGTCCGCGTCCTTTACTCATCCATCGGAATAGCTGCACCCGAGTTTTACCTACAGATCCGTTGTTAGTTAATATTGATGTACGTTACTAGTAAATCTAAGGTTTTTCAGGTTTATTTTGTATGTTATCACTAATTAAACTAAATAACACAATTTAAAAATGCAACTAAGCATCCTAATTTACCCTTTGACATAACCTTTGACGTTTTTAATCCACAATTCAAAAATAGAACAACTTTAAAATATTTTCGTATAAAACTGGCTGAAG
Source organism: Papilio ambrax (assembly GCA_018231605.1). NCBI lineage: Eukaryota > Metazoa > Arthropoda > Insecta > Lepidoptera > Papilionidae > Papilio > Papilio ambrax. Next base: position 9,594 of record DVQG01000250.1, read on the forward strand.
ATAAATTCTCTTTTAGCTTTAATAAAAGAAAAACTTGAAAGAGATCCATAATACGCTCACATTATAATAAAATATAGCGTGTAAAGTGTAATCCAGTTTCATTCATGCGATATTTTACGCGTTTCAATTTATTTCTCACAATTTTCTTTATAAATTTGTATTTCTTAATAATGTGATGTATTTTATCCGCCATTACGGCGTCGAGGCTATTTATCATAGACGTAAAAATTTCGACCACCCACATTTTAGCGGGATTTGAAGCAATTTATTATTTTTTAAGATAACAGTAGCCTATTTTTACTCGGAGTTTAAAGAACTATTGAAAAAAATGGTGATATCAAAATATTTACATTTAAATAACTAAAAACTTCGAAATTATCTTAAGTGAAAAATGATCTTTTTCTAGGTTATTTCATTGTGGATAACATGCCGGGAATACATGCCAATAGCTTGCACGTAAGCTACTGGCTCATGCCAGTTACATTCTACCTTAATAAAAAAAAATATTAAAAACAAAAGACTGACCTGTTTTATCTTGTGTTGAGTCATAACAATTGATAATCGTCTTTTTATGTCGTTCGACAGCCATGTGTAATATTTTCACTCGTTTGAAACGCATAGTATGGCGACGTATGTACAGGGTGTCATATTTCGTACATAATAAACTCCCGGTAGTTTAGAGTGGTCACTAAAAATACACGAAATGACGGCATCTAAGCATTATCCACGCGTTCACGTTTATATGAGACATTTTTCATACTAATCTGTCGGGATAAATTCGATAAAAAAAAGACAAAGATCGAATTCAAATATCTAGGGATCCTTTGCTTTCATTATCGTCTCATTCCTCTGCCGAAATATAAAAAAAAATAGAACCTCAATAGCTATCGTTTAAGTGCAAAGTATTTTGCCCTATTTCCTATTCTTTCAAAGTTATCTAATACTTTGTATAAAAAACTAAAAAATCAGATTTTGTCTAAAATTTGCCCGTACGTCCAAAATAATGTGTTCACCGTGGTCGGAATCACCTGTATATGCTGTTTCAGTAATGGAGACTATGGGCATGGTGTTATACATCTATCAGATATGCTCGTCAGTGACGTATTCAGGACATAAATGTTGTAAGCTAGTAAGTGTAAAGGAATAAATGTAAATCATTGATCAAAAAGGTCCTGCAGTTGTTTGTGGTAACCCTACAGCAAGGTGTCCGTACTCAAACTTTTATCACACATCCTCGTCGTTAAATGGGGTATATCGAAAAAAATCTGACCTGAAACCTCAAGTTTATTGAGCGCAAAACATTGATTACTTTTTTATACTATCTTTAATGCACGTAATTTTTCTAGCGTTTAAATTGGCGCTTTTAGGGATATGGGATAATATTCTTTGACCCGGCACAAATTCAACTAACTATGATAGCACACTAGCGCCTTTCTGTCAATGTCAAAAAAATATCAAAGAAAAAATAGGCAAAGTGTTAGGTAGTGAATTCGATTTCGGTACTCGAAAAGTACCAGACGAATACAAGATTTAGTACCAACAATACTTGCTATGTAACAAATTAAAATTATAACAAATGAGTACTCTTAGAACTTACCGTCAATTTAGCGAAAGATTTTCTCCCACGATCTGATGAACTGTTAAATTAGTGAAAAGGAATTTCTTTCGCGTTTGCGTGTTAGTTAATTAGGTAGTGTGAAAACATCTGGTGCTAATTTTAATGCCACCTATGGATTGTCGGATTGGATGCTAAAATCGATCCTTATTGGTTTCGTACATGAACTACTAATTTCGAGAATTCAGGTGGCCGCTGGCTCGTTTGTCACCTTATTAAATAAAAAAAAATCAAAATGCGATATAACGAAAAGCATTGGGATAACCGATAAAGCTACAAAACTGCCAGGTGGGAATTTACAAGCTCAATTACGTTGTTTTACTCTGCTGTCAAGTCCCGTCAGACCTCTCTATTTAGTCTGTGCCGTGGGAAAATATAGCTGGAAGATTCCATAAGTCGGAGGCACATTATTTTTAATCTGTATCATTTTTTGTTTATTTGTATAATCTGTTTAATTCACTAACTTAAATTTTATAATCTGTATCTTTATATGACTTTAGCACAATGTGACAATAATTATGTGAATAAAAAGATTAAATAAAACAAATTAATTTCTTTCCACATCCTTTATATACAGTACATTAAACTTAAAAATAATTAACTTTTAAACATACTATTACAATAAGTTAACATACATTAAAATACAATTGAAAGTCTTGTCGTTCCCGCCAAAAAACAGCATTAAAACCAAGATGGCGGATTAATTTGATTCTGTTATGACGAAATAATTTAAATTGAAAGAAGTTTAGTTAATCAAAGCAAGTATATATTAAACAAAAAATAAGTAACGCTATAATATTTAAAATTGTGATAAATTAAAGTTCGAAAACCTAAATCTATATACTAGTACTTACATTTTGAATAATATTAAACATTCATTATGGTTACTTCTTCATAAAAAAGCCCAAATCTCTACACTCTGGGAATGAAAAACAATCGAAAAACTTTTTTTTAATCTGCCTTTTTTACCACGAATAGGGCAAATACTTGAACAAGCATTAAATACATCATCCTCGTCAGTCGAAAACTTCCCTTATTTCATAAAGCAATCAATATACGGCAGGTATATCCATCAATTCACTAAAAAGCTGCTTTTATTCTAGAACGTTTAGTGTCCTTTCTTATAAAAAATACTAATTTTCATCGATATAAAATCGAACATCTTTAAATACTAAGCCCAACTAAATTAACATTTGAGCTATGGGCTATCGTCACAAAAGGTAAAAACGTCGAATTCATTGAAAAATCTGAAATTTAATTTCATTCCTTTAAACAATGTCACATTGTGATAATTCAAGAAGTCGTATTAAAACTTGTAATGTATTAAACGCTCTTCAACCACTGTCAAGCACATAAAAAACAATATCCAAACCTCCATACATTTACGAGGGTTGACAAAAAATACTAAATTCTTGGTCCCTCTTATAAACAGCAAAGAAAACCTTACCTATTTATTAACTACCATACTCAGTGGTTTAATAGTTATTTAACCCTCATTATGGATTTCACAACACGAAGTAACGTCCTAAGCGTCCATTAAACGTCTCTGGGTATGGCATTAAAACGCTAAAATGTGATTATTAAGAAATTATGCAGAAGATATAAATTAAAATACGTGTTTTAAATAATTTAATACAAACTTAAAGTCTAGAATAAATACTTAGTTACTTCGAACATAGACGTCACGATTGATTGGAGACTTTTTGGTAACAATGTCTATACATACTTAATTACAAAAATACATTGCATTTAGAGCCCGAAAGATAATAAAGCCAGCTTCACACCTTCAGTTTTAACTGTACAATCGTTTTATCTTCGCGCATAGACAAAAACACTGACTAAATAACTGTACAGTTATAAATGAAGATATGTAGAGTGCATGGGCTCTTAATCTTGTTTTCTATGCATATTTTTATTCTTGTCTTAAATGTTAAAACGTTAGATTTATTCTGTGTGATCGTGTTTCCATGGATAAAAAAATCACCTAATATTTTAATGTTTTCTTGACATTAAGAGATGTCATGTGTACACAAATGATTCAGTGAAAACCCACGGTTATCGATATGCAATATCTGTACACTCAATTCCAAAATAATAGTGGCAGAGCATATAAAGTTAATGAACTATTTTTATTATTTTAACAAACATTTGTGCGTTCTGAGATTTGGACATAAAAATTGTTTTAGTTAGTTGCTCAAATCGATACGTTAAAATATTCCAAATATTTACTTTTTTATATGAATTTAACCACCGGATGTTTTACGGCCGAGTAATGAAACGACGAAATATCCATTACATTGTGAGTTCTGCAATCGTTTAAGAAGCGATGTAAGATTCTTTTCAATATTCAGCCGTCGGTCTTGTTACATTATTATGACACGAATCTTTTTGTCAAAAGTACAAAGCCTGTGACGTCACAGGACTGAGGTATCACGTTATTCTAATATTTTTACAATATAAATGTTTATTTTAAACATTCCAATTGATGCATTGTCTTGTGATGGTTGATTCAATATTGTATAATGCCATTCAAACTCTACAGCGGCTCGGAATTTCAGATTAGATAGATAGATACTGCATAGAACACAATTATTTAGAAATAGGACGTAAAAAAGGAGACGTTGCCCTGCCCCTTAAAAAATCTAATTCAATATCGGTATCTTCAATTAAAATTGACAATTATAGTCTCAAAATTTAATGGAACTGACAATAACACTCTATGTTAGGTGATTATCATGTTTTGGTATTTTACCATTTTTGATTTTTTTTTGTTTCAACTAGGGATAGATTTTTGTTAAATTAGGTAGAGGAAAGCACAAAGAGTAGACATTAAACAATGTAGACAGAGTAGACAGTATTCCCCTATAAATACATACAATCCGTTATAAATTTTGAATGTTGGCCCAACGACCGACCCATTAGTGCGATCGACATTATTGATTAGTTATTCAGTAGATGGACCCAATGGGATTCATTTTTCCCATTGAGTCGATAGACTAAACGGGGAAACATCCGAATCTTCTAATAATACGTCAAGTGTCACAGTTATTAAAAACTGTATTTAAAACACATGAAGTCATTGATGAATTGCTGTAGTATGATACATATATAAAAAATCTATCAAACACGAATTATAAAGCTTTAAAAATTAGGTAGTTTTAAGGCTTTTCACTAAGCGGTAATATATTTAGATCTAGGTAGTAACCTCGGACATAGTCCTCTTCATTCATAATGGTCGTGAAATAAGTACAGAACTTGACAGTAATGTAAGCCAGACACATTAGGTTTTGAACTTGCATAAATTCAAGAAAAATCGTAATATGTCTGTGAAAAAATTGCAGTTAATATGTCAACCTTTTAGTTAAAATCGTCATGAAAATCCTAACGTGTGTTGCCTGCATAACATCAATGTTTAGACGTAAAGTGCGTTAGTCTCGTCTACCATCGTCGCGTATTTAATTCCAAATTTTCTTTTACTTCCAAATCATCTCCATTTCCTTCAAAACAATTTTTAATTAAAGTTTAAATATCAATACGTTTTTAAGTAAATTCAAGCAATTTTATTTACAATTCTCTAATTGGCAGTGACCGCTGGTCCATTTCTATATACAAATTAATTTTAAAATCAAATCCAATAAAAAATAATCATAAAATCAAAATATAAATAAATAATTTACATTAAATTCATCTATGTTAAATTTACAAAACCAAATTATCGCAGACAAAATAATAATAAATAAAAAAAAACATGCCAATAGCCGTATTCCGTACTACCAACATCACATTCCAAATTCATTAAATACAATCATTTTTCTTATATCAAGCGCACACTTTTGACTAAACAATCGCATGCGATTGTCGATTGTTAGTTGTTACTCAAATCAACTGTTTAGTTGCACAACTAATAATCGAGTAGTGTAACCTCCATATAAGTTCATATGAATCAAAGCAAGACTAAACAGTTGTGCGATATTTTAGTCAAAGATGTGCGTGCGCTATCACTGTTCTATTAATGTTTTTTTTATACGATGGTATTAAAATAATGATTCTTAGACGATGGTTACACACCATTGTATAAAATTTCAATTAGTTTCTTGGACACTTAGCAAATAAACGAACTTTTCATTATTCAGAACACGAATCCAGATTATAAAACAAAATTTAAATTTAATTAAAAAAAAATAAAAAAAACCGCAGATAGACTTAAGAAAGTATAGATAGAGTGTGAAATTAAAATCATTTTCGGATCAATCCAAGGATAGAATATTGATATCGGCAACGAAACGTTTGTTAGCTTGCATTTGAGATAGAAATCAAGTTCTCGTGTCATTAGAGGATTCCACATCGCTGGAACTGCTGGAGACGGATTTCTTCGGCTTGTATTCTGTTATCACAACTGTGACACCGCTTACCGTTACCTATTAATAACGTAAAAGTATATTTAAAAAGTACGGAAAACAAAAGAATTAGTAAAGCATAAAGAACAAAAAAGTGAACATTAAAGGCGATAAGGTTGCTGCAAAGGAACATAGCAGCAGGAATGAAAGGAACGCAAATTAAAAAAGATCTAATAGTTAAAATTAACTGTTGCACTCAGATGTAATAAGAATATCTAACTAGCTTGAGCTCATGATTCCGTCCGCGTAGAATATTAAAATAAAAAAAATAGAAGTAAGTGTTCTTCCAGACTATCTTCTACATATACGCCAAATTTCGTCGAGATCCGTTTAGCAGTTTAGGTTACCTCTAACAAACATCCATCCATCTAAACTTTCGTTTTTTGCTATCTTGCTAATATAATAAATGCGAAAGTTTAGATGGATAGATGGATGTTTATTAGAGTTTGTAGGCTGGAAATACACATAGGCTACTCACTTTTTGTTTAAATTCCGCGCGGACTGCATCACGAGCGAAAACAAGTTATAATATTAATAAGATGTTAGATTGGTTATCTATAAGAGTAAGGAGTTTGTCTCGTTGAAAAGTACAAGACAACTTTTCTGTACGTTAAACATCGCGGGTTTCCGGCACTGTACAGTCATAGAACCGATGTCATAACCATAGACATATAACAAACGTACTTCTCTAGTCTGTGCGGAGCTCCTATCGACGTTGCTAAGCCGTGGTGGATGTCGTCGCTTCTTCTTTAGTGAGGTGGACCGTGGCCGCTTCTGTGAGGTACTACCCGCCGCCTGCGCAGCCGCAAGCGCTGGGTTGATACGCGGCTTGCGTGTCGACGTGCCTGACAAAATAGATTAGCAAATAGGTACTATCGGGACATTGTGAATACAGACTGTAACGTTCTTAGGCAAACTTAAATATTGTTTTCGTGAATTTGTCTGAAAGGGACTTTACTCGCTTAGAAAAAGCAGACACAACTTTTAAATCTTAGTGTTGCATAATGAAATATTGATTGTTAAAAATCGTATAAACATGTCAACATCTCCCCTGCCTTATCTTACTCCCGAAGGGTCGGCAAACCAGGTTTTCGTCCTCCAAATAACTCTATCATCCGTCATCTCAGTCATCATTCCCTTCTTGATC
>DVQG01000251.1:0-16747 GCA_018231605.1 Papilio ambrax
TGGTCGTGGTATTACACCGGGCTAGACGTCCCATTCGCGCGAAGATGTTAAAGCGGGCTCTACCACTGTAGATATATAATTACTGGTGCGAATAAGTCTTAAGGAATTCAAGTGTGAGTTTATCTCGAACAAAATTTGCTCACAAAACAACGATTGTTTGAATACATGCAAATTCCCGTAACACATTTATCAAGACAAATACAAGTTGCCTATTGAAGCAACTCATTGAATTACCTCCACTTCTGCATAAACTTGTGTACAATTAACGCTATCGGAGCGAAGTAATTTCTCGAATAATTTTGAGCGTTGGCCAGTTTCTGTGAATTAATTTATGAATATTAAACTATGTTTCCATTTTAAATACTGTAATCTAAGAAAACTGATTTAATAAAAGTTACAACTAACTTTCGCTTGCGACTCCGTCCGCGTGGAATAAAAAAAGTAACCTATATGTGATTCCAGACTATCCTCTACATTTGTATCAAATTTAATCGAAATCCTTTCAGCAAATTTGGCTACAAGATCTAACAAACATCCATCCATTAAAATTAAAAAAAAAAATAGTCAAATTAACCATCGCTTATAATCAGCAACATAAGTAGTTCAAATTAAAATTAATTAATAAAATTACGTTGTGTGATATTTTTGACTGACTTCCCAAAAGAAGGAGGTACTCAATTCGTATGTATGTTTTTACGTGTGTTACGGCATGCTCCGCATCTGGTAGAACGATTAAAAAAAACTTTTTCATTCGAAAAGTAGTACTTGCAGGTGTGTAGACACGGACATCAAAGTAATAATAATTGTACAATATAGACATAACAGCCACAATAAGGGAGGTTTACTTTCAGGAGGTTATTTTCAAGGAATAATTTCGTTACTTTTTTGTATACTGTTTTCTTTTTTTGAGAATATTTTGTTTTTAGTGTATTTTGTTTGGAAGTCGGTTTTGTTTTTTTATTAAAAAGTTTTTTATCTAATATTATTCACTTTCGTTTAGATCCTAACAACTATGGTCGAAAACAAAAAAAAAGACCTTATACAGTAGACTAAATATAAAGTTGTTCAATTATAGATTAACCCAAAAAAATATTATTTCATTATGATCAGTTATAACAAACATTTATACATTTCCATTTGGTTACAAAATAAACAATTCTCAATGTTGCAACCGTCCGTCCGCTAAGTGCACTGAACTGTACGAATGCAGTTGTGTTTGTGAAATGCACACAGAAGCAGCGACAGCGGGCGGGGCGGTGAATGCACTTTGCATCGCTCACAGCCTCGCCGGGCTGCACGCCTGGTAGCATGGCCGCGCATCACAGGCCCGTCGCGACGACCACTTGGCAACGCAACCGACCACTCTTGTAAAGTTTCGTAATCACGAAATGAAAATTTCAAGATAAAGAAAGCTGTCCCTCAGGATACATTATTCATAATTATTTACACGAAAGGAAAACAAAGGACTCTGTGGGGCAGTTAGTCCTATTAGTCCAACGTCGTTTGTTTATTAAAACATATTGAAATATTAATTTTACTTAACAGTACCAAAGCTGAAAAACTTGGAACTCCTACAAAATTCAACTCTGGCATTGTTAAGATTTCGTTACTCCAGAATAGCTGAAAAGGATCTGTATATTTGCAATAAAAAAATCAGTCTGAAATAGTGCATTTTTCGATTGAATGAATTTTATTCAAGACAATGACGACGTCGCGGTCGACAAATTCATAGTCTAATTTAGTAGGACTAAAAGTACAAAGGGTTTATGACGACTTGGTCTAAAATTATATCTTCCTGTTTATTATGCTCTGGTATTAGTGGGCAACGATGTCGCCATAGTAACCACCCACACCAACCACATTCCCCGCCTACTTCAGGGAAGAATGAATGATACCGCAAGTTAACCACTACACAATTATGAAGTCCTGATCACGCCAGACTGTAAGCTTTCAGGATGAGAACAACGCGCAGTCGGACAGCGCATATCCCTGCCCAGCATGTGGTGATAATAAAATAAGATAACCGCCCAGTATAACCTCCCCTCACAAGGGTCTGCCCTTATGTTTCCTCTTGCCGAGTATGTTATCCTAATACTTCTTCCATCTAATTACGCATATCATTATAATTTTTCGACTCGGGGGAGGAGTTCTAATTTGAAATGATCGTTTATAAATAATGGTCAAATATTTATTCTACACGTCTTGCATGTATCAATGTTTTATTTTTATTATAACTACCAGAGTTAAAAATTTAATAAGCAGATAAATATATAAAAGGTATACATATTACTTTCCATTTATAGAGTGTGTATACTTCTGACCATCGTTAATTTGCGAATTGCGAAATAATAAACGTGGGCGGTAACATCCTGTGAGCCCTATCGCTCCCCTGACTATACATAACATTCTATCTATACCTAATCAAATTCGTGGGTTCTCATCGATTTCTGTTCACGGCACCATCTCACATCTATGTTGCCTTGGTATTTTCCGAACGGTTCGACATTATCAGCAATCGCCGATACATTTCCAATATGGCCCTGCCCTACCCACCATACGCAGTCCCTCCCTAATTCATCGATAAGCGTTTTCTTATATCCCAATCATTTGTTACGAACAACATCTTCATGCAAGTCAACGTTAATAAATGTAAAAATTATATTTTTGTGTAAATAGAAGCGTGTGTATCAGATAATACAAAAAATTAAGATAAAGATGAAAGAAAACAACTTGCAAAGGAACAATGAACGCAATAAAGAAAATTATGTCATACCACGTTCCGGTAACATAACCGACGTTTGTACCAGGACAGCATAACTGATAGAGCGATGTCTCGTTAAGTTACGATTGCGTAGGAACTTTGCCCTGACTAGGACTAAAAGGGAAGAGCGACATTTTCAGGTGTATAAGACTCTGTGTTAGGCAATGATCTTATTCGGTATGCGACGGATTCATTTTGCAATAGAAGCTTTATAGTTTATCTTTTCTACAATGTTTTTGATAGTCCATCAAACAGAAAGCTAATTTATTTATTTTCCGGGAACATGGAATCTTAAACAGACAAGATATTAACATTTTAATTGTCCGTCAAAATCCGTTGGTTTTGTTAAAATAGTTTTATCAACCTATATATCAAATGATGTTTAAAAAAATATTTAAATAGGCTGTAAGTACTAAAGCAAAGGTCCAAAGTATTAGTAAATACCTACAGCTATAATATTCGCGTGTAAAGAAGCGAACAGCACGCACAATATCTGTACACTATAAGCAGAAGGGCCCGCGCCCCGAGTGCGTAGCTTCTTGCGTAAGACGCTCTCTCGCGATTGGACGAAGAAACCACGCCCATTGCGTAAGCAAACCTTGAATTTGTGACTGACCCTTCTCTCGGCCCTTATTATCTCCACGCACTTTCTGTTCCCCTGGTACGGAGTATTTTATTATAAATAATTTAAAGGGCTCCTAATGTTGTACTAATAATGATTTTTTTTACAATAAACAAAAATGAAAGTGAATGTAAAAAGTATTGTGGTATGGTGTGGTAATATGGTAAGTTACTTTCACACTACCAATAAAATGGCTAGTAACTGGTAACAATAGAAATAATTCATCAGCTATGTTCTGGTTCTGTTTGCTTAGCAATAATTAATAATAAATAGGCACGTAATGGTTAATTTGGAAGTGTTAAAAATAAAAAAGGTTGAGGAATAATGGACATGTCACTCCCAATGACTTTGTGTACCAGAAGAACATAGCTTGCAAGGAAATCGAAAGGGCTTTGCTTTTTGTAAGGAACAGTCCCTTGGCGTGTCCCGCGATGAGTGTGTGGTTTTGTTAATTTTTTTTATAAAAATATAATTTACGATGTTATCTCTCTATATAGTGATCTATGACATTTTGTCTATGTTATTTTTTTATTATAAATAGACTTTTGATTTCGCCATTCCGACGAATAGCGAGACAGTTTTTAAAAAAACGAACTCATTACCAATTTCCTATTTTAGAAGCTATGGGATACAGATGCTATTCGACTGATAAAAAATTCGAACGACAAAAACGTAATTATTTAAAGAAAGCTTGATCGTTCACGGAGCGCTTTGAACAAAAGGAATAAAAATGTCAAAACCACTGTGCTCAAAGTTTCAACAAGAAACACTTTTGTGATGAATAAAATCTTTCTAACTTACCGAGACATTTTAATTTACACAGAAAGAATTTTTAGGGAACTACGTAATTATTTATAGTAAAATTCTACAAGGATAAAGAAGTATTTCCTTAAAATTATTCTTCATGACACCGATTCAACAAACAAAATGGCGTCGACAATCATTTCCACAAAGATGGCCTCACTTGAATCTCCGCTACCAGGAGGACATACACCAAAAGAAGTAGAATGGAATGTGTTCGTTTGTTTTCTTAAACTCTTCACAGTGTCTATAAAAAATTAAAAAAAAAAAAATATTTTAATAAATATGTAATAAATATGTTACCTAATGTAAATTTTTTTAAAATATAACCTAATGTAAAAATTAATGAACGCGGTTGTAAAAAATTCTTAGATTCTAAAAAAGTCCTAATAAAGTACAGAAACCTCTTTCTTTTGGAAAGTCGGTTAAATAGATAAAATATTGGAAACTACTGCAATACATATAAGTAGTGATTGACACGTGTGCTGTATTCTAAAAATCTTCAAATCCCGCAAATATAACTTAAAACTTAAAACCCATAAGACATACACTTTCATTAAAATTTTTAATGAAATCGCATATAAATTGTTCCTATTTCAATATGTCATATGCAGTGTAATGAAAATAACTTTTACTCTTTTCGTCTGTATAATCTATGGCACCAGTAACATACGGCAAATTAAAAAAATGACCTATATTTATAAACCAACATAGAATTGAAAACATTTACTTATTTCATTTAATGCTTAGAATAGTTTTTATTTCAATCATGTTTGTATGTTTTACTTGAGATGGGAATGCCATTTCTTCCTCGCGATCCGTGTCACGCACAAACACACCCATGTTCCAGCCGCAGCCCCTACGGCCGGGGAGCACTCACACGCGTGTCGTGTGTGACACAGGGACTCCTTAACATCTTTGTAACCCTGGTACATGTAACTCACATGTTCAACCCTTTGAACCGTATTTGTAAGGCACACATGTGAAGGTGTAACATGCGCAAGTGCCTTTTCCTGCTTTAGAAATAATTCAGTCAGTTTTTAATTAGCCAGCATGTGTTTAGTATACCGATGTAGTGTTTAAGACTAAATAATAATAGATGCAAAACTTTTTTCTGAAATAAATCATTTTAATTAAAAAGTCGCACCTTCGGTGATAATAAATGTTCAACAAATAACAAAAAACATCGTTATTTTTAAAAGGACGTAGTCACGTTTATTTTGTTTGGTAAAAAACGTCGCGTGATTGTTGTATTCTGTGTAATTTACAAGGAGTTATAAAAATAAAAAAAAATCATAAATAATGTGAGGCAAAATCAGCGTGCACACGCCCCCATGACGCAGTGACATGCGTCAAAAGTGTCTACTGCACCAGAGCACCAGCGAAATTAAAGAGATGCGTTCGTACTTTAACGTGTACTTTACCGTTTTACGAAACAACACTACTTTGCTTCGTTCTGCGTTAACTTACTTTCAAATGCATTTCCTGTTGTACGACAAGGATAGGTATAACAGTGCCTCCACCTTTCCTTCATGGCTTACAGACTATGTTCACACGCGGCTGCATATCATAAAGATCAATGAAACATTTACTTGTTTCTTTTAGATTGAACATGTGAGATATATTTGCAATTCTTAAATTAAATATCATCAATAGATATAGTTATTATTATGATTTATCAAATTAAAGGTATTTAAATTTTGGAATTCCTGTTTGTCTAACACTAGGGATACGAATTGCATTACCTATGATTTGAGCTCTCCTAGTAATTCGCACTGAATCTAGCCGGCCAGCATAGTTCATTGGCCCGATTTCAGTTTAATAAAATATACCAAAGCAACAAAACATGCAAAATGCAAATAACATAGACAAAGAACACTACAAAACAATAATTTAGTCTAGACTAATATAACAAAACAGGAATTAACAGGATTCTCGAACATCCTTAGCATATTTCAAATAATCTAAACCGAAAAATGGTTGATCCAGGATACGTAGTACAGCAAGGCAATGCCTCCCTTCCCGGACACGGAACTTAAGGAGACCTCTTCCTATGTTATGCAGCCTTGGTAAAATGTGACGTCATGTGCGCTTCGTATCCGGGAAACTTCATCTTAATTTCGTTTTACAGATACTAAAAAGGGTCTGAATTTTTTTATACTAAAATAAGTTTTAGCAGCCATCCCGGTTTACAACGATTCATCCTGAGAGTATCTCATTGGTCAGAAAATATTCTCGGGAGTGGTCAACCGCGGCCATGTCTGACGAAGTCCTTTCGACAACTATTGTTTGCTTTCGAAAAACGATCTCCACTCGACATATATCTTCCTGGTAGAAAAAGGGAGCAATCCATTGTTTTCATGTTTCACTTTTTTATTTTGTTTAGAAGTATATTATATTTTTTAGTATATTATTATCACGATTGTAGGTTCGAATACGAATTACGTTGTGATAAAATTATTGTCCACTTGGATTGATATTATTAGCCAATATTAATAATCTTACTATAATGAGTGAAATCTAGAGTTCTAGGTCTATAGATAGATAAATTAAGTTCAGATTCCTATAGAAACCTACATTTTTTGTTCAGAACGACACAAGAAGTTTATCTCGATCGCAATCTTTAAATAGCTGTTTATTTTCGAATGCAAGATAGATGGCGCTGTTGTAAAATAGTAAAAGTAATTATTTTTAACTTCCAGGACGAAATGTTGCAAAACGATTTGAGTTGACATCGGTTGGCGTTAATTAAAACATACAGACGAATTGAGTACCTCCTTCTTTTGGGAAGTCGGTCAAAAATTGGTTGGGTAGTTGTCTGATTTTTTTGCGTTTTATACTATATCGCATTAACTTTACAGCGCTAGGAATAGTAATAATTTTAATCTTATCTCAAAGTAGATAACATCTAACAAATTATAAAGATGTTATCAGGTAACAAGCAAAAGACAACATCATTTCCGCGTCTGGTTGCGCAAAACGTCTTTGCAATTACACCAAATAACCTGAGAATATGATAAGCCATCGTGAGACACTTTACTATTAGACATATATCTTTAAAACTTTTCTTGGCGTATAAGAAATTTATTTGGCCACTTTAAATTACATAGGTTGAAGGGACGAGAAGGTCGAATAAATGTCGAATAAAGGTGAGTTATAAGCAAAATTTGTACTAATATTTGCTTATACTCAGTTTATTCCTAAGTTTGACTTTATACCGCACTTTATAAGGTGATTTTTGTGTTTGAAAATAACTCACGATAAAATAAATATACTTTTATGTTCGTGTATCTATAATATAATAATAATAAAGCTTATGTATAACAAAATGTAACACAAAAAAAATAAACGATTTGAGCATCATCAAGATTGTAACTTTAAGAACAATACCGTTTAAAGTCTTCACGCTTAATAAACAGACAGTAAGTATGTTTCTATTGAAAAAAAAACCGTTTATTTGTCGGTGTATTTACATACAAACATTTAACAGACTCACTTTACTGCTCGGTATCTTTATTATAATGGGTAAATGAAATCTAATCGACCTCTGATCTTATTTTTACGACTCTTAAAACATTAACACTTTCACTGCGCAACAGGCCGATATCGGCCTGCCGCAATATTTGAGCTGGTGCAGACGCAGAAAACTATGTTCCTCTCGCTAGTGCGAAACGATTATCTCAGGTGTATACATTACATTAAATAAAATATATACATTATGTTTCCATAAAGTTATAACAATTTAATCTAACCTAGTGCTGGTGGGTCTAGAAAGACCTGCCACGCACTGGTGGAAATATCATTGGGGGCGCATTTTGGTCCGATGCCGCACCAGATGAAGAATTATGATTTTATTTGCCGCAGTAAACGTGTTAATATTGGAAGTTTTCGTAGGAGTTGAACAATAGGTACTTGATGATATAGCCAGGTATGTTTCGATTCTATAATTAACTTTAATCAATAGGTATCTTCATCTCCCTGTCCTTATCCCACTCAGGTAAGGTTGACGCAACAGGCATGCGTCATCCATATTGATTTACCTTCCATCGTCTCAGTCGTCACCATAACAACCGTCACAGTCTCACAGTACACTCGACTATTACATAGAAATAATCTCATTTATAACTCCGAAGCTGTTAAATCGTTGTTGATATTCTTTAGAATAATAGGCTATCAATCTGTAAGCAATATTGAAATTGATCTGAACAATATTGGGAACAATATTTATTAAAAAAAACCTAAGATCAATGATATATTTCACACTTAACAATATAAGAGGCATGTTTGCTAATTGTCTAGACAGGAACACAATGGTGCGAATTTCTCTAGACAAATGATTATTTGAAGAAAGTATCACTGTGAGATTAGGGTTGCCATAATTTACTGTATAAAAAGGATAACGAAAGTAAAACAAACAATCTTAAAGTAAAAGTTTCGTAATATGAAAGATAAATACAGAAATAGTAAGCGACAGATAAAAGTACCGTGAGAAAGAAATGTCCCACTAAAGAAAACAAAATAACAATTTCTATATACGAACATAGAAAAAAAATCACCAAGATAAGATCAGAATTAAGATATGAAGGATTATCTTCCGAGTTCACGGTGATTGTAACCAGCCTATATGGTAACCCTATTCCGACCTCACGTTTAAGAGTGACGTGCGGCCCGGTTAATATCCGTTCACCTTTTTACCTTTCTCGTTAGCGATAGCTTTTAATCCGGGACAATGATCCGGATTAAATACTTTTAGAAAGAAACATTCTCCGATAAAGTCTGGTACTTCACTTTCGAGTTAAGCACATAGATTATTTCATATCACTGTTCACGTTTACGTTTTTTTAACAAAAGTTCAAACTGTCATTAAGCTTTTACTTGCGTTCGCGCGAAATTAAAAAAAATATGGTATGTATTTTTCTAGACTTTGTTCTACATCTGTGCCTTTAATCAAGATTCGTTTACCTGTTTAGGATATCGACTTAGCAAACTTTCGTATTTGTTATATTAGTATGATTTAAACCATTAATATATAACAGGAAATAAATGTATCCGTGTTCAATTTATTCATTTCCTTTGTTCCGTCACGTAACCGATTGTTTTAAGATAATTTTCTTTTGAACAAAATAAGCATAATTGACGGTACAGTATTCATCGTGTAATTGGAGGCGCTTTGATTTGGTCACGATCAGGGTGGTTCTATGTACTACTTTTTATAACGGAATCAAAAGTTTCTATACTAGAGCAACAAACATTTATAACTGAATACATTAAATAATAAAGTTTATATTAAGACAATTTTTACTCAGAGTAGTTTTAAAAGGAAAAGAAAGTTAAAATCTAAATATGTTAATTAAATACAAATTAAAATAAAACAATTGCAAATTTTACCGCTTTCAAATCATATTTAACGGTATCCTAAAAAGATAAAAAAAAATCTTAAATATTATACATCAATGGAAAGTGGAATAAGCAAACGTTATCTTATAATTTCATTATTAAAGTTTTAAAACTGAATTTTTGCATTTATTTAAAGTGCTCTTTGAAAATGTATGTAGTTATAAAGATTGCAGATTTTTAGATAAGCAAAAGAGCGCTTGTTCCTCCCATTGGAGCTCACAAACAATGTAAACAATTATCTATTGGTCTTTTATTTAAATTCAATGTGCATTGTTACAGATCGGAGCGGGGTCGGCACAGGACTACGATGGTAAGAAGCTAATTAATTAAATGTGCAATCACTAAGTCACACATAGAGCTGTTAAGTGATCGCTATGGGAGTCGCTTTGTGTAGATTTATGTAATAAAATTGAATGAGTGAGTTCGGGAGCATGTGTAGTTTATTACTAAATTTAGACTTTTTTTTACATAATTTTTTGTTTTTTATCCATGTAGGAAGTTTTAAAAAGTTACATTATTATCTATTCCAAGACACACACTAAATATCTAGTTCTTATGTCACACATTTTTTAATTTTTCGCTTTTTGAAGAAGTGAAGACTTCTTTCTGCATGCTAGACCCATCTAAGCTTGACTATCGTCACATAATTACTGGTGTGTTGCAAAATGTTACAACAAATTTTTAAACATTATGTTTATGTTACAAACTTGCATTCCGACTTACTTGTTTTATGACATTTACAGTTTTTATTATCCACACACTCGTTGGGGTTCAAGTGTACCTCACTATTAATTAACGTTGTAACAACCATTTACTGTAATTTAATGAAACGTACGAACATAACTCATTGTTTTAATTAATTCATAGTGGCTTTTAGGTTATATTAGTTGCCTTTTAAAGTGACCAACAAAAAGTTGGACTTAAATATGAGTTAAATCGGTAATTTTTAAACTTATTGCTTTCTTTATTTTCTTCTGTTTATCGTAAATTAACGATTTGTTTTGTAAATTTGTATTAAAAACATTTTTTAATTCCAGTTACGGACATCCAGTGCACATTCGCGAGCGGGGCCACCGGGACCCGTGATTCTGTAACGGCGTTGCTGCGGAAGCCTGAAGGGTTTAGGGGGGCGCCACTGTTCGCCGACGACCGCTCCACAGACCCTATCGTCGACCCATTTTGTCAAATACGACCGGAGCCAGACGACCCCACCAAATTGCTCTACAGACTTCAAATCACTGACTTCGCGAGATGTGGCGTTTTGAAAAGAAATGTAAGTCAGTCATAACATTTTGAATTCTTCTGATACTTCTTACACCGGTAGCAATTTACGTGATTGTAGCAAATAAATATTTAGAAATATAAATTATACCTTATAAGGTAAAGGAAGTGTATTGGAATTTATTTAAACTACATTGTTTGTAAAAGAGTATGCTGAGGTTTAGTTACCATTTAAATTGTCTAGATTAGTTGGCGGTGGCAATGAGAAAGCGGTCGAGCTATCAGCCGCCCTACTTGCAGCTAATGTAGAGTAGCTATGGAAAGCGGTTACTAAGCTTAAATTATGTTAGTAACTGTAGCTTTGATACTATGAACATTGGACATCTCAATTGGAACTATTTAAACAATTCATGAACTAAGAAAACCAAATTATTTTAAAGGTTTTAAATTCTAGTTAGCATTCGGTAGTGGTCCAGTAATGCGTACAATGGATGGTCATAATAATCTCATAGCAGGTACCATATACAAAATCGCTTACTCATCGATATTGAAAATATATCGATGTGTGACGTATTCTCAGTTGTGTAATCGATAGATAATAAGAGATTCCGTTAATATAACAGTATGCAGTGTACGACATTCATACCATGCCACCGCCGCCCGCACCGCCTACCGGTATCCCAGATAACTAAGTATTGAGGTAAAGAGAAAACTTAATGTCAATAATAATGTTACAGCGTTTAAATCATGCAAAATTGTACTATGCAAGCGATAGGAATAGATACAAATATAGCGATAAAGGTTGCTTTGATTTTCTACTCTCCAGTGCTTAGAACATTTGTATAGAAAAATAGGTACCCTCTATACAAAGAGTACTTTAGCAATGTAAACAGCGAATAGATAATCTTGATCTCTATATGCGTACGAAAAAATGATTTAAAAATACACTTATTTGACTTTTATTGAGCATTCTTATTATTAGTTATTGTAAACGATGTAACTTTTGATTGTTAGTCTCGTTGACTATTTAGGATAAATTTTCATGTCTTAGAGTGTGCGCATACCTTTGCCTAATCTATCGCACGACTGTTTAGTCGCGCTTTAATTTCTATGAGCTTATATCTGAGTAGTGTGCGTTACTACTCAGCTTTTAGTTGTGCAACTAAACAGTTGAATTGACTGCGAAACAATCGACAATCTCAATAGTTGTGAAATAGTTTAGTCTAAGGTATGCGCCCGCTCCTATAGAGTATTTATGGATGGAGGATGCATCACAGTTGTACGATATCCTGAAGAAATCTTTAATCTCTACCATCCTCTTGCCGTGCGCGAGTGTCTATTAATTACAAAGTAATTGCCTATAGATATTTTTCTAATAATATTGTATAAATCATTCTACTCCAGATACTTAATAATATACTTTCTTTCCTTTTATTAACCTACTGTTAGTACAGTAATTAGATTGTAACATATTTCTCAGCGTAATATCAAAACCGATGTAAACGACGCCGCATAATTTCCCGGACGCTCTCGTTTCCACCACATAACGATGTATGGTTCCTCAGATTCATACAAAAAGATAGGAATGCAAATAATACGCATAAACTGGAGCTTCGCGACCGCCGTTTGTACGGTTTTCCTACAAACGACCGTTTTACTTGTCGTTTATGACTGCAACTTATATCATTTTATAATGCACTAACAGTTTTCCGACATTGATAGTAAGTTTCCGTAAGAAGAAAGTACATCGACAAATAATCTAAATACGTCTTTTTTATACTTCAATTTTAGTAGTAAACAAAAGGTTGTCAATCACTATTTTATTGGTTAACGGATACATTTAGCATTTAACACCCAGCTTCTTTGTTTAGTCCAACGATTCATCTGCTTTTAGGGCTTCGTGCACGTCCGGGTGTGGTTCCCTCAGTTCCCGGGCGTGGTGATGCAGTCAGACCAGGAGCTGATCATCATGTGCAAACCTCCGGAGCCCACCATCATCGAGAATAAGGCGGCAGGCTTCGCTGGCAGTTTGTAAGTATTAAATAAAAATATTTGTTATGACAAGGGCTTCGGCTTTACAGCTCGTGGTTAGCGGCGAGCGTTTTTCGCAGTAGAGAAATATAAGAAAAGCGAATAAGAAAAGCGTTCGATAACATGTGTCTCACGCTGAATTGCGAGCCAATGTAAAGTTTGGATGGCACTGTATTACCTTGTACTGAACTCAAATTGGGAAATCCGTTATTCCATTGGCTACTAACGGGATCAAAAAAAGTAAAAAGATTTCTGTTAGTCAAAATATACATATATATGACCAGTCTAAATTTTAATTCTTAAGTGAACACCCTATAAACAGCCAATCTAAACATAGTTCCTTAGCCCTAATAATCCACGCCTGCGATGGAATGAGAAATTTCATTATTGTACAAAGCCACTATTCCACTTTCTAAGTATTCCTTTAATAGAAAGCTGTATAAATGTGTCGAGGCTGTAAATCCGTGCCCTTGACACCGGAACTTGTCCTGTATACTATTAGCATATTTTCGCTGGAGGTAAAATTAGGTACTATATTTTATTAGATAAACTGAAGTCTATTTACCTAGATAACTAGCTAGAGAGAGACATTGTGTTAGATATTTCCACATATGACTTCCTTTAAAATATAGCCGGACGGTCATATTAACAATACTTGTAAATTACTTTAAAACACACAAACTGAACTCCAATGCGACAACGCAAATATATCGAACGTTCCGTTGTGACGACTAGTAAAACACTGAGCTTGTTGGCGACTGAGCGCCGAGACTGCAACTGAGCCCGAGCCACTCCTTGCCATATATTTTATAAAACTACCCCCCACTATTCCTTCCGTTTCCTAATATTTTCCTAACAATATTGTTGTTTTAAATAAAGATAAATGTATTGATAAATAGCACAGATTAACAAATAACTTTTAAGAATACAGAATACATCAAAAATAGTTAAAAAGCTAACAACTTATTAAAGACTTTGCTCGCGTAAAATTAAAAAATATAGCTTATGTTACTCAGTGATAGCGTTTCAGAAAGAATTTTTGAAATTGACTGAGTAGTTTTTGAGATATTTTAATACATACAAATCTTTCCTCTTTATAATATTAGTATAGATAAATATGCCAAAATGACACAATATCCTTGATATACTGAAGCTTAGTTTGTGTGTCCATTTTTATTCTAACATACGTTTTATCTACAATCAAAGTCCAAGGCACTGCAATATATTCCTCGCTCAAAAAGGATTTTCTCTAATCTCTCGATTATCATGGTCATCCAACAAACTAGACATTAACTGGCTTTAAGAGATTTTTCATATATCCCGTTCTCGCTTAAGTTGTGCCTGCGTTTTGTTTGACTGGACCTCGGCCAGATAAGTTTCCTTGCAATATAGAAAGTTTTAGACATAATTTCATCTTGCAGGTTGTTGTTGGAGGTCAACTAATATACAAGGTGCGCCATACTGCTTCTACCCACCACATTACGATACATATAAGTTCTACAACATGACGGAGAATAAACGCGGTGTGACGGCGTTCTTAGCGCTAAATCGCCCCTCTGGCTACCCAGGAGACTTCCGTATGGTCCGCGTTGATATAATGTTTGTTACTGGAGATATTATTAATGCTAAGGTATTTATAATGAAATAACAATTCTATTATCATAGTTCATTTATACTATATTGTATATTTTATTGTATGCCACTTTTCGACTTTGACGGGGTGGTATTAAAAAAAATAAAAGTAAGTAGCCTATATTTCCAGACTATTGTCTACATCTATACCAAATTTCATATAGATCCGTTCAGCCGTTTAGGCTACAAGTCTAATATTGATTCATCCACTCTTTTCCATTTATAATACTAGTAAGATTTCATTTTATCAGTTTAAATTTTAACAATGTCCAAAATTTCAATACTGTGCCTAAAGTCTCAGTAGTATTTATTTTAAAATTCGTCAAAATAAGAAATAAAATGTGTAAGATAAAAAATGTAATGTTGCAAATAAATTAAAAAGAGACTTAAAGGCTGGGGCTTCCACGTTAGAGAGAGAGAAAAAAAAAGTCGCATGCTTTTTCAGACTTCAACAGACTTTTTCAGTGTAGAATTTAAAAATAAGATATATAATATATATACATCATTTTCGAGTGAAAATACCGTCAATATTGGTTGGTTCCATTCTTCATTAATTTTAAAAATTACATAAAGTCATTCTAAATGTATTATATGCATAGATTTTTTGTTACATAATGTGTTAATGCTATTGATTGTATTATAAAGTATTACCTTAGTAAGTAAATAGGATTGCGTTCTAACACTAATAAAATAAATATATGGTCATTTTGCCCTTATGTTGTAGAAAGTTTTCTTTGACATTTCGAAACTTTCCGTGTTTACTATGTTTTTTTCCGAGATGAAATTATATTTATATATGATATTTATTTTTATTCCAGATAACTGATGCAGAAAATCCAAGGTTCGAAGCCCAGTATCCAGAGATTCCAATGGTGTATGGTTCTATTAAGACAATGAAATACAAAATGGTACTTGAAAGTTCAAGTATTGGATTTAAAGTTATCCGTCTCTCTGATAATGTTACTGTGTAAGTATGTCTGTAGAACTAAAATTAGCCGTTGCTCGCGGCTCCGCGTGAAATTGACATTCTATGTTACTTGAATGAATTTTTCTAATAGATCCAGGAGTTTTTTAGTTATTTCATGATACAATCATACAAATCTTTCCTCTTTATATTGGTATAGACAGATTTAATTAACTATTTTAATAGTTTTTGATGTCTTAAGGTGAATTTTCTAATGGTTACTTGAATTCACCGAAATAGCGAATCTACCTTTAATCGACAGGGGAGAAGACGGACAGAATGTAGATATTTCCCTTTCCAGCATGTCCTCTACATTGTCAAATATAATTCTCTGTTTCGGAAATACTAAAAAAACAGCTCTTATTGGTATTGATATTGGTCAATATATAAATAAGTTTAGGTTTTTTTATTAGCTTTTTTAAATGTCACAAAGGTTTAAAAAATTTATTGCATTTTTCTTTGACATTCCAAAAACTTGATTTATATCCAAATTGTGCTCGTGTTATTTTTGTATTACCTTACAAATTACACTTTGAATCGATTAAAGTGTTATTCAGTTGTAAAATCCCAACTGTTTTCTTATGTTTTCCAGATTTAACACTCAAGATGTAGGTGGATTGATATTATCGGATAAATTTCTGCAGATTTCATCCGTATTGCCCACCAACCAGATATACGGTCTGGGAGAGAGACGGGCTCGCTTCAGAACTGAATTGAATGATTGGAAGACATTTACTATGTTTAACTCTGATCAGGCTCCTGTTGAAAATGTGAGTTATATGTACACTAACTGTTCCCGTGTGTTTATCTGCATTGAATTATAAAAATAATGTTTTATTGTTTACATTTGTCGAATTCTCAATTCCACAAATGACAATGAAGGCCTTCATTTGACCAATATTGTACCATGACAATCTTGCTTTCTTGATGTTGGCGGCTTTTAGTTTTTTTCCAATTTATTTAGTTTCATATCGTGAAAATATAGTTTTCTAAGAACTAGATTGAAATTAGTAGATCTAAAATTTCTTACATTTGGACTATTAACGATTCTTATTGGATATTCAAACGACATTTTAATATTAAGTAATAGTGACTAAAGTGGTAAGGTCTTAAACTCAAAACATCTTTGAAATTTTGACATCTGTTAAATTGTAAGCGATACTTTACACGATTTATTTTAGAATTTCCGCATTATTTATGTAAAGTAATTGATATTTCATCAGATCATATGAGCAAGCTTCCACCTGAATCCGCCAAAATGGTGAAGCGACCGCTGCCCATAGACATCCGCAATTGCAGATGCGTTGCCTACCCTTAT
>DVQG01000252.1:0-16744 GCA_018231605.1 Papilio ambrax
TACACCGGGTGAGCCGGCCCATTCGTGCGAGGATGTTAAAGCGGGCTCTACCACTTCTTTGTCTGAGGTTTATTAAATTTTCTACTATTTAATATTCAGGGTTGTTACCTAATTTGTCAATTGACAATGCTATTTTGAAACATTATTTGTGACATAAAACTTGATAACGTAAATTTTTAATTACATACACAATAATCTAGTGATAAATAAATAATTTCGGTAATCAGACCGTAGTTGGAACTGCATGCGTTCTACAGTACGGCTTACGATTGCATGCAATTTAAATGGTCAGTACCGAGTCCGCAAGGACGGCATTATCGGGCGAAAATCGGCAAGGCTTATGTAGGGCAGCGGTGGCGGCCCGGCATCGGCGCGCCTCGGCATTTACAGTAGCGAGATTTACGAGCGTGATAGTTTCGTTTTCACGTCCCGATGGCTCAGTTTGTTGCTCGAAGTCTGTACGTATATCTGTTGCAGCCAATCGAACGAGACCTGTGACGGTTCACTAGGTGGGTATTTTATAGTAGATATGAATGACACCGGCTCGAGGGACCAGGGGGCTCAAGTCATATTTGTCGTGGGTTTTTATTGGTGGCGCGTGACGGGCATGACGCTCGCTGCTCGTCCGCGCCTCTTGTTGCGCAACAACGGGACCCGGCAACGGATTCGTATTCAACGGCCGCTGTTATGCCTTCACTTTCTCGGCCCACGTATCAAGTTATCTACACTCTGGGCTCTGGTTTTGGTGAAACTTTCTTGGATATGGTGTCAGTGGGTTCGTTCATGATTTGTTTCGATACAAACTTGACTACTATCACTCATCACATTTATTTTAATTTACCTCTGTTATGTTTACTGACAACTTTATCGAGGAAAACCAATGTACAGTTTAATTACATCCAATGACCTGGATCTGTGGCGGTGGTAAACAAAATACGGCAAATAATTTAAGTAAATAATACAATAATGTTTCGAGTTTACGTTTATAACAGTAATATTTATTGTAAATAGACAAAGAGTATGTGTATAAACAAATGTATAAACATTTCTGTGTTTACGGAAAGCCGCAAATAATACAGACTTACAATATTTTGAAACTGTATAGTTTGAAATTGTTACTTTAATACCAATCAGATACAAATCACAGTTCTATTTCTATTAAGACTAATGCTACATAGGAATGCTGTCAGCTGACAGAAAAGGACATGATCGTAATAAAAGCAACTGTAAATAACATTTTAAAATGCGAGAATCGATCGTAAATTGAATTCGAACACGCCAACTCCGGGTCTTAGAAACGTGAGAACGTTCGTTGTAACTACTAAATTTTAATCAGACAGCATTAATTCGATAGAAACTGGACTGGACGTTTAAGGCACGTAACCGGTCCTGATACCCTTTATACATAGCATTAGCGGTTTTTAACCGTGTCGCAGTTACCCGCTCTGTCCGCTGACAAGACCGGTCCGGCCGCTTTAATTAACACGCATCCGGCTAATTGGAGCGCAATCTCCGCCTCAAGACCGCATCCTA
Organism: Papilio ambrax; assembly: GCA_018231605.1. Classification (NCBI taxonomy): domain Eukaryota; kingdom Metazoa; phylum Arthropoda; class Insecta; order Lepidoptera; family Papilionidae; genus Papilio; species Papilio ambrax. The sequence goes on from DVQG01000252.1 coordinate 1,534, forward strand.
AACGAAAGTATTGCGACAATTTGCTTATTATACTGATTATTGTTAACTTACTTGCCCTTGATATTATTTCATCTAGACAAATCTTATTAAATATGATCTGATCGATAATAAATGCATACATATTTGATAAATGAAACATGTATATTCAGTAGAACACGGTACGAACACAAGAGTCGGACAGCTCCGGCTAATGAATCAAATGTTAGAAGTCGTTACCTCGAGCGGTGGGCGTTTATAATTCATGCTCAATTAAACCGACGAGGTTCTTGACTCGCGCCGCCAGTGTCCAGGTCACATTTGTTACTTAATCTGTTGTACTAAAATAATGCAGTCGAAGATGTTGAAGGTAAACGCGGCCCACGCTGTCGCTGCCTATTCATGCTGCAGGAAACGTTGATACAGCTAGTCGGCGGCCGTTGGCCCGTTTCTCAGAGCGTGGGCTGGCCGTCAAACGTGTTCACAAGACTACTGTTACAAGCCACATTTCCTCCGAGCGTCCGTATTGTTTTTGCGGTGTTCGCATTAATTATCTCATTACGCAAGTGCAGTGCGCCATCGCGATAACTATTTGTGCCAGCCGCCAGCGCTCACTTGCCAAAAGCTATTAATTACGAACGGAGAATAGAATATCTTGCCGGCTAATCCCCCGGAGACGTCTACGGTTACCGACAACGTTGATTAATGTCTGCGAGGTTCGTTTAACTCGTTATTCGCTTCTATACCTATCTGTATTATTTGAATCAGAATTGGACAAAAGCCACATTTATTGTACTTATATCCCCAATTGTTTTGATTACTCATTGACGTTTTTTAAATGTAAGGGGGTGTCTTTCTTGTAGAAGGATTTGTATAGAAGCTCGTGAATAGAACATAAAAGATTATAAGTGATAGTAACACGTGTATTCTAGAAAAATAAAGATAGATTCTCGAGTCGTTGACGATTTCTTATTGGCGCCATGGAGAAACGATGGCGGGCGTGCGAAGAATGTAGATGGAAACAACTGCTCGTTCCTCGAAGTGAGGGCGCGTGACCAGACGTATAACCGGTTGTGCGACATCGAACACAAACAATGCATCCATTTTCAATTAATTTTCAATGCGTCTGTTTATAAAACAGACTCATAAAACACCGAGAAACGGCACAGTATATACAACTGTAGTACAACAAACATTATTTTTTCTGTTAATGATGAAAGAACGTTATCAAAAGAAAGGGTAAAGCCGTGTTGGAACGATCTTGCAACGCGCCGTATGTTTTCAAGCGTGTATCGTATTACGAATGACGGATACGAAACGTTAAAAATAAACATTATGAAGCGGCGATTGCGATGTTAGAGTGCGATGTTTTAACTGTGTATCATTGGGCGATTTATTCGCTGACAAGCGAGCATCTGGGCCGATGCAGCGAATATCATACTGGGAAGATTAAAATAGGTCATCCGGGAGCCAGCGGGCGGCGCGGGATGACTGAGCGAGTGTACAGCCGGCCGCCGCCGCCGCCGCCTCACCGCAGTCCACGCTACATCCGCATACATTACACGCCCGGTTTTAACACTAACAATAAATACACGTCGCCCACACTCGCTACTTTTAAAATCATAACAAACCACACCACGAGGATTGAAGTTTCGAAATTGCTTTCGGAAATATTCGCTAATTAACGTTAACGACGTTTTAACTGTAAATAAAGCACTATGAAACTGGTTATATCAATGTATTGCAATCAAATTATAAGTCTCCGTGCAATTTATATTCCGGATTGGAAACTCCGAGCGGTCTCTCGAAATTTAAATAACCAACAACACTCTTGCAATTTGAAGGGCGAATGAAGGTGAGCGAGACGAACGAAAGACGAACTCGAAGGATATTATTATTTAAAATGCGTGAAATAATTAAAAAAGATGAAAATGAAAAAGTTTTTCAAATATTAACGAAATCCATAAACAACACTTATCTTAAACTGATATTGATACTGATAAATAATTATGATACCTGAATAAGACATCGAACAATGTATCGTATAACGGTCATGCAATTGGTCAAATAGTGTTGTGCAATCATTAAGTGATGATATTGTCGATATTGGCGATATTGACAAGGTTAATACAACACAGACGTTGCATATTGAACACGAGTGCGAGCGTCAATCGTACATAATGCATGCACATCGAGAATGCCAATAATAAAATACCTTGGATCGCAAATAGCAAACAGGTTCGCTCGTCTGTTTGTATCTCGACAGCCCGGAATATACGGATTGTTATGACTGTGAAACTGGTCGACAGTGGGTATACAAACACATTCGAGTGAATTACAGAAAAAAATGCTTTTGCTCGTCCAAGCACGCACGTACACAGTCACTCATTAAAATTTAATATGCGTCGTATGTAAATTATCAACAAAAGTGGCGGGGAGGTATATTTATTTGCGAGACGATTCCGTTGACCGCGTCACCTTAGAGGCGCGCGGGACAGATATAAATTAAGTGAACATAAAAGACATGAACGAATATAAAATGAGAAGTCGTATAGTGAAAAGTTTACGAGGGGCGCACGAGTCGCAGTCTACGCACACCAGTTGGCGCGGCTTCAATTCCTGTGTGAATTATTTCGGGAGCCGGCACGCCTCTCCTCCGCCTCTCCCTGTACGCCGCGCCGCCGCCGTTGCCCTGTTTACAAATACTAGCGCGCACTGGATTCAATTCCACTGGCTTTTGTAAACACACCGCCAGAAGAGATCGCCTTCAACAGTGTGCTTTCGTATATTAATATCTACTGCAATTAATTATTTTATTAGATCACTATACCTACCCAAAAGCGATAAGCCAGCTCGAGGCTACAAGATTTGTAGTGTTTATTTTATACTAATTTACTTTTTCCTGTATACTATACCTAACATCACTGCATTTGTCTGGATTCAGTATTTCACTACAATGAAATGTTCTTTGACTTCATTTCCACGTTTAGTTTAATAAATCAAATGTACTTCTACATAATATCCATAATCGAGAATCTGTACATTTTATTAATTTTACGCCTTCACTTAGCTATACCTACTTTATTTAAAATGATTTTTCTTCCAAAAAAACAATTAAACTAAACTTAACAAAATACAAGAACCAAGACGCAACAACGTTTATAATTTTATCTTAAGGAGAAAATAAATCTAAGAGTCAACGAGATATTAATAATTGATTAATTAGCTTCGCAATCTTGTCCCACGTAGCGGAAGAAGTCAAGCGAGACGGGAGTAATATCTGAGAACCGGTTTCCCGGTTACATAGCTAAGGTTCGTACGATTAAATGAGAGACGGGAGGCAGCAGGCAACCCGGAGAGACATTCGTGTGAAATGAAGTGAGGAATAAATTCAACTGTATCTTATGCGGGAATGAAAGAGCAAAAACCCGACTACGAGTTGTAGAGATACCTGCGCCGCGCGACCCTTTGAAACGTTCAACCGGACCGCTCTTAATGGGCCCTTGGAATGTCCCCCGCCTGCTCGTAACAATCCCTACATAGACTGAACTCCGTTGAACGACTTCTCCGTATCGCATTAATCCAATTAAAATAAGCTTAAGATAAGACATAATATTATATTTCGATAAATAAATACGTATTTACAATCTATCACTAACTTTAAAGAGAAACATAAAACATATTATAATATTATATCATTGATGTAAAACAAACAGTAAATAATAAAGCAGAACTGCAAAAAAAATCTAAGCCCCCATAACATTGCTAGTTTATGGCTTCTGCAAACTCAAAGTATAATTATTGCCGAAGAATAACAACCTCTCGTACAAAAGGCGTAAAAAACATCGATTGGTCGAGTCAAACGAAAACAAGGTGTAACAGCAACGTCTAAAGACCACGATTCTTTGATATAATCATGGCATTTATTAGAATCTAAATATAGAGTTGAAGCAGAATAAAAAGAATGTCGTAAATATTTCGACATTTTCGCTTGAGGCGGGCAAGGAGGCGAGGAGTGCTTATTTTGCGTTTATTGCGTCCGCACTCAATCGCTCCGCTAAATGATTTTCGAGCATTGAACTTGCGGCTTCAGCTATTTTGAATTTACATCAAATTATTTTTATTACTCGCTTACAAAACGAATATGTAAGCTTTCTGAATAAAATACCTATTTAACAAATTGTGAAGATCAAATAAAGAAAAAATAAAAGCATAATGTAATTTTTACTAATCGGAGAATTTGTGTCACTTTGGTTGGGCCATCAATCATACATGGACCTGTTGTAGCATCAAACACGTGTTCGCTCACGCTGAGATATATTAATAGAATTGATGTTTACGTAATGAAAACTTTGATATTTTAAGAACAAAGAGATTTCTTAAATTGTCATTAGAAGTAAACTTCAATCAAGGCGACGAAAGAAATGTAATACAAAATAAATAAAGTAAGGGAGAGAACGAACGAAACAGGTCATAAACAAAGTCACACTGACTTGTGTATCGGCAAAAAGAGGTCAGTGACTGCGCAGCGGGGTGGCTATGGCGGGGTGAGGGTGGTTAAGCCATAATAATACATTCGGAAAGGAACCCTAAACATCTGCTGCGCATATGCGTTTCGTTTCAAACGTCGGAATAATGCAAGTCGTGCGCGCAACCGCCGCGCCGCTCCGGCCTCGTGCCCGACGTTTTTGTGCGGTAGCTTTTTGTTGCCTTTACGCTTTGTGCTCTCGGCCTTTCAAATGTACAATGCCTTTTTTACGATGAAAGGAAATCAATACACCGGCGCGCCGAGAGATGTGGCGATTCAGAAAGCGATCGATTTAAGAAATCCATAATTAACACTATGCGCATATCGATGTACATATCGGTAACCGGTTATTAGTCATGAGCAAAATTTAGCAATGGTTAAATAGCCGAACCACATAATTTAGTTGGCTCGTTCACACCGATGCAGTTCTCGGAAGATTCGTGCAAATTTGGACCGCAGCCAGACACTTTCTACGCTGAAAAGCGAGGGTAAAAGTGACGTTCATAAACTTCGTATTACATGTAGTTGGCAATTATAAGTTATTGCTTAATAAAATATAATGGAACCTTATTTAATTATACCTAACATAAATTTAATGAAACTTGATTTCAATTTTACCGTATTAGTATAAAGAGAATTTCAACACGGAGTTTTAAATAACGTCGATACTTGCCCTCGATGATAACTTGATTGAATATAAATGATTAAACTCGTGTAACGCCGCTGCTGTGTTTATTCGAGTAACAAGATTTTTCATTATAGACTGCTTCAATATTCATATTGATAAAACGCTAATAATTTATGATGGGAAGAGCTTTGAATGTGTTTACTGCTGCGAAAATTTCAACGAGTCTTTCATTACAGTTTTCGACTGAATTAATAATTTTGAGCGTTTTATTTTTATTAAGCTACAAAATAAAATCAACAGCAGCACTCAGACCACCGAACACGTAAGAAACATAAAGGAATGTTCACAAAAACAAGAACAAATACCTTTATATTCAAAAATTCAATATGTAACAAACGTGATATAAAAAGTATATAGTAGAGAAATAACCGTTTGTTGATGTCATACTAGTGGAAGTAGCAAATATTACTTCACCGTGGTATAATCTCGTTATCGTGGCGATTCAGATAGGTGTGCGCGGGGCAGCAGGCCGAGGCGGGGGCGGGGGCCACAAGTCCCGTTAGGAGAAAGTAGTCTCGCACCGGGCGAGCGCGGTTCGTGATCGTGACGCGCCGCTGCGACCGCCATCTTGGTAACATTCGATTCCATTTTATCAAATCAACTCAATATGGCATTTAAACATAATGACCCGCTTATATTAATATTATGTAAAATAACAATTTACATTTTAAATCTCGTTAATTTCCTTTAAAAGTGTAATTATTACTAATGTATAAAACGTCCCAGACAACACGAAATTGTGTAGGAGTAATTATGAAAATCTTATTATAATTGGTTTTCTTTAATGTAACTAAAACTTAACAACGATTAAGCATTGAGAAAAACTCGTCAATCATCACCGTTTGTCGTTCTTCTATCTCGTACGTCAAATCAGTGTGACCGGAAACACCTTGTCAATAATAAATTATTTGGACACGTGTACCGCTTCGTTGAGTGTTTTACGTAATAAGTAATTTTGTGGCGCTCGTTTGCATCACGTACAGGCATACTGTTATTGAATTCGTATATTAAATAAAATCCCAGCATAACGGTATAACATTCTGCATCATAAAAATATTTTACCAATTTGAATGTTAAAAGAAGGTCGATATAAAGGTAATTGATATCTCACAGTGATAACACAAGCAGTAATCTGTAATGAAGTAAGTAATACACTAATAACCATTAAAAACTCCTGGGTGTGGGTTAAACGTCTTTCAATAGGTATCAGAAACAGTTGAAACATCACAATTACTTCATAAATTATTTTATTGTATAAAAAGTTTAACTGGAATCCATTTTACTTCTAAAAGACGATAACTTCAAACGAAACATCTTCTTAACAATCGCTATTCTCTACAAAGTTATCAAGTACTTTTATTGCTTTCCTAGAACTAATTTAAAATGCATATTTCATGTTATAACTTCTTAAATTGTGTTCTATTCTTGGTAGTACATATGATATAAATTATTTGGACAATTATATGGACTGATTCAAAAATATACTAATCGATTGATACTCAAATAATAATATAATAAGCAAAACTGCATAATTATAATAGCATTATAATTATGTTTCTTTTGTGTTTGTTTTCGCAACAATTAAAACATTCTTATTATTTTAATATAAACATGAATAACATTTCACATAAATTAACATAATGTTCATACAGTAAACGATGCGTAAATTCTTAAGTGCTAAGATCTAATCAAAAATAAAATGTTAACACGACCATAGGTCTATTGATTAGAAGAATTTACTTCTTTTGTATTATGTAACCTTGTTTGCAATGTTACTGGCTAGATGTACTATGTATCTAATGTTTTCAAACACCAATAGCTTTGTTTTCACCGGTTACGTGTTTAAACATGCAAGATGTTTTTCTCATCGTTCGTATAATACAATTCGAATCACGAGTCGGCATTATCATACAATCATCATACAGGCGCATGCTCACTCAATGCATCATACCTACTTTGTTCTATTGTTTCAATTGCGGCCGTTTGACTCATTGTAACGTTATCGTAATAGCTCTCAGATTGATTACTGAAATGGAGCAGAAGGCTTTCAATTAACATCCAGTCAAAAGATACTTGAAGTCATAAACTTTAGAAGCCTTTCAAACATTGCATCAGGGGATTTTATCAGTGTGATTTTGAAGGTCAGTTTTGTATTTGTTGAATGACGGAATATAAAAATATTTTTATAATCTTTACAGAAATCAAGAAATCACGCCAATGACCCCTCTTCACTACAATGACTTTAAAGATAATTAAAACCAGCTAGGCATTTTAATGCATTACATTAGGCAATTATTAGCAACGAAGTTCATTGAGTAGAGTAACTAAAATATCCTTCCAGTCCTCGAAGTAGTAAGCATTATATTTTTTGTAAAAACTTGTCGTACACGTCGTTAATATCAACAAACCCAGGGTACTTTCAGGATACTCCAAACATAACGGTATAAAGTTCACCATAACCAGTTTTGGCTTGAATATACTAAATAAATTATGCAACGATATTAGTGCGCGATAATTTAAAGTGTTTGAATCTTAATTACTTCCTTTCAACATGCACAACGGAATGGTGCCAAAATAAAAACATAAATCGTTAATATGCGAGAGTTTCTCATTAATTGTTGTTTTATGGATTTTATCCTTTTGGTAAAAAAAATCTTTGCGGATTAACACCAAAATATATTATTGTAATTTTTCCTATTGTAGTGTTCCTAGTAACAAAAATTTGCTTCTTCCAGTGGATTTCTAGGAACAACATAATGAAAATTAAAATGGTATACAACATTCAGTTTAGTGGTATTTAATAAATTTATGATTTGAATAGATTACTCGCGTGGAGCATTCCTATTCATGCAAGTTTTTCTTACAACAAAAATTTATTACAAAACACACCTCTGCTTTCAGAAGTAATGATATACATAAATGTATTGATCGGGGCTTTACCAATGTTCAATCATGACTGGTCATTAAACTCCCATAGATCTATTGATACGAAAGCTATTCATGTTAGTTTTTTTGATCCCCTACTAATTAGGTCTGTACGCTAGTGTATGTTTTGCAAACTGTGTAGTTTGCGGTGGTATCGTAAATAAAATTATTAACGTTTGTTAGTGAGTTGATTCCGAGGAAACACAACAATTACTCATTGTGCTCGGCAGTTTACAGTTAGTGAGGAACAATGCGAGAAATGTAATGAGTGGAAAACAATTAACCTTTCTGCGGAGTCGACCGATGAGACTTTACTTTGCGATTTTAACTAAATGGACAAAAAAACAACTGTTTGACTTACTTTACAACAACCGTTTCATGTTTATAATACAGTTAACACAAACGTGGGAATAGATTTAAAAGTAAAGATGCAGTGAAGTGCAAGCAATATTAATAAAAATGAAAACTGATAATTGTAAGAAATGCCTAGTCATTCAGTGTCGGTGTTGGGTAGAGCAATTACTGATTGTGAGTCGATCAGACGAGGGCAGGCGGTTGTTATAGAAAGTCACGCGAAATTGCACGCCTGCGAACCGGTTGCAAACGCGTGTGCGCGCCTTATGCCACCATGTTGGATATAGCCGCCATATTTGATCGCAGATTAAAAACGCTCAAAAATGAAAGTTGCTCTGTCTAAACGTTCCAATTAGGACAGACGTTATTGGAATAGTTTATAGCTAACATATGTTAGTTTTTCTTACCTAATGTTTCTATAACTTAGTTCAATTTGGCAAACAATCATCATCAAATTTAAACCAGTAAATAAGTCTACAAGTAAAACTTTATTTAGTTGTTTTCAAGTATTCGCATCTAACAGACCAAATGCGGAGATAACGTTCTTCTTAATATGTTTCAATATAGATTAATAGAGGCAATTCAATATTGTTTGTGTGAAATTTGTATTGCAATTCAATAGCATGAGCTTATCAGTCAAATGGAAAATTACTCTTTGTAATCGATATTTATACGACAACTAAAGGAACGCGAATAAATCTTATCACTTTGATATGATAATATATCACAGAGATAGAACAGATAAAAATTCACAAACACAAAACGTTGTCACGACGAGACAGAAACGATAAGAAATCGATAAAATTGTATTGATAAGGAAGCGGACGGACATCGATTCAATTACGTTTTCAAAATAGTATTTGATTTTGTTCGGCGATGGTTTTTGTAAATCTACTATTTTTATAACTCACAACAATTGTGGATCTATCATCATCTGTAAAACATAAATCCATTTTATTTCTGAGTTTTCAATTTTAAAATCAATGAAACAGCATTCAAAATGTCCATCCTAGATAAGATACGTTAAATAAACGGATGAGTAATATTGCTTTTTAGCAATATTACTCATCCGTTTATTTTTCAAGGCAATAACATAAAGCACGACAACTCAAAATAGATAAAACCGTATCATTAAATGTAGAGCACTAATTGAATGAAAGTTATTCGGTCGAACTGGGGCCTCGCTACGAGTACGCTCCGGCGATTGTTAACAAATGGCAAACATTAGATCCGTCTGTAGGGCGATGAACTTTCAATATGCGGGCTCATTAATGCAATAAAGGCAATCGCCAGGCCGCTTGCTGGTGGCGAAGTGCGGGAGACTGCCAATTATAACGGTACTGCCGCTACCCGCTACCTCGCCAACATTACCCGCCTGCCGCTTGTTCACTTCGCAAATCATAAAAACGTAAATAAGAACCTGATTTCGTTTCTTATTAAATGCAAATTATTATAGCGAGTTTAAAAGGTCCAAAAAAACAATATTTCTTAAATTGTTGTCTTAGCTCTATCTTATTCTTATCAAGTAATAAGTGAAAAAGTAATATTTTACTGATTCGATAAGAAATAGTAATGATTTTCTTTCACTACTGATAGCAGAATAAATAAACATTGCTACCAGCTTGAATTTTTTTTGGATAAGTCCTACATGTACATATGACTACTGTATTTAATACTTATAACATCAGTGTCATGAAATTTACAAGTAAATTTTGAATGATAAAGTATATACAATTTTTTTTGGTGACAAATATTCACGAATTCAGAATAAAACATTATTATACAATTTGATTTTGTAGAGAGCAAACAATTTAGTCCGTGACAGACGTCTACAGGATGAATAAAAGAATCGCTTCAGGGGCGAGCATGACAGGCAGGTATCCGAAATGACAGCGTCCTTTGTATGTATTACAAATTTATTAAAACTTTATACCGGCATCCTAAGTTAAAAAAAACAAGGCCACTTATAAAAGCAACACCAGGTAAGCTTTTACAAAATGTGACGGTACAGTTTATTATTATTACGAGACATTTCGTATAATGAATATAATAAAAAGATTATCGTGTAAGAGGAGAGCAGACAAAAAGAACCGGTTTTGTTACGAGTCGTGTTATGAAATGTATTTTTTACATTATCTGTGGAACGGATTAGCCTCGCCGGCGTACTTTCACCGGAGACTTTCTTGCTCGTGCTCACGGACTAGTCAAACTTGTTTGTCTGACCTCCCGCGGGTTGTGTCGGCTTTGTTCTCCGACCTTTGTGTATTGCCAATCTTTGCATGCGAAATAAAATTGCCATAATGGACTTCAATGTCAATATTAAAAATAAGGTAGAGAATCTTAATGTTTGTGAATATAAAATAAAACGTGTCGTACAACGTATAACAAATGTTAGTACTATGACATCTTTTGTTTTGTAGTAGCTTATTTTACATCTTTTCTTTTAAATACACGAGAACTTAAGAAATAGTATAATGTAATTATTTAATTGACATTAGCAACATATAAAATAAAACACTTCCCAGTTCCACTTGGCACAGTTAAGAAGCCAAATTAAACGATTTATTTAGAGCGATCGTACGTCATATCAAACGGACATGGTGCTCAAACGACCGTTGCATTCATCATATCAGTTGAACGCATTAATAAACAGGTGTCCATAAATACACATTGTATCGTAAGCCGCAGTCCATAACAGCCATAATTGCCTCGACGCACGATCACAAGTTCAACAACATCGACAAAAAAAACTAAGAGACCGGTTCTCGGACGCTGCTATAAAAATGTTTCGAAGCGGTTCGTGTCATGAATATTCATTTAATTATAACTATGTATTTAGATATACGAGATTGACGCACACACCCCAATGTTTGGTAACTTCGTCTAATATTATTTATTCACCATTATCAATTTATATTCTAACATACAAATTTGTAGAGAAAACTTGTTTTATAAAGAGGTAGTAAATAGATTATTTAATGAATTTGTATTTTAATTCAAACAAAGTGCTTTTTTTATATCACGACAGAAATAAATTATAAAGTTAGTTCTACTCTTGTCTAATACACAACTGACCGTATAAAATACACATTTTAGTGACTACGACTCTTTGGATATCCGAAAGTAATCTTGTTCAAAGTCGCAGCAAATATGTTTATACTCAACGCGAGAAAACCAGTAAACATTGAGGTAAGTCGTATTTTCGTGGGAGTAATTCGAATGAAATGGGTAGCTTTAGTTGTTTGTGTGTAAAAATTAAACTATGTAAATTCAATAAAAATCCAAAACGGCGAAATTAATAAATATGAGAGTTTCAATACTTTTTAAAACGAGATGGAGAAACATTGATAAAACATATAATATTAATATTTAAAGGTAAAAGACAGGTCGATACATAACGTCGGAATAAAAAAAACATTCTCTGTAAATATTCTTATCAGCGAAGTAGACGAAACGAGAGGATAAACAATGTAGAAATATTTATCAAAATCGTTGTGACCCCGTTACTCGGATGGCGAATTGAAATTTAGATAAGGTAATGATAATAACAAATGTACCATGTTCTTGGTGACCTATGCTTCTCGAAGCGCGAAGACGGTGATGTATAAACAAGCCGCATACATACGCAGATGACGCTCGAGAAACAAAAACACTACTTTGAATGTAAAATTAAGGAATACTTGATACGAATGTTGATTTTATTTTAAAACGAGTTAAAGATCCTTATACGTATCGTTATTATCTAATTACTGTTTCAGCTACTCAAAATACAAATTCCAAGGCAGATTACAAAATATTAAACATGTATGATCTACAAACAATTGCATTACGTGCATTTTATTTAATTTAGGACAGTATAGTTACGGTTTGGAAAGTTTTTATTAGAAAATGACTTGTGATAAACAAAATGTTGATGTTACAAGTGGTATACGAGTACTGATTTATAAATCATGAGCTTTCTAAGCGTGGTATATCAAAGAGATTTAACTATTACGTTGCCGTTACATTTTTAATGTACCAAGTACAGTTAAAACTTAAATACGACGAGAACCCTCAATTGAAATATAAAATGAAACATAAATCGATTGCGATACAATGACGACAACCGTACTCAGATCATTTGGTATTGTAATCATTCCAACGTATAACGTGATCAATGTATGCCCATTGAATTATTTATTCGTGAATGGCCAATTGAATCGAAAAGCATTTTACCTTTTTTGTTGATTTCGATTTGCTCAAGCTCCTGGGTCGTGCCTGTAACAATAGAAGCGATTTTTGTTATTACATAATAAACATTATAAATTACGAACATTCCACTCTTTACAAAGTTTTAAAAACAAACATAAGGGTGTCAGTGAAATGATCATCAATTTTAAAGCCAGAAGATATAATCGCTGAATATTAACGAAGGTAATAAGCATGTCGAATAACGCGTACCGGTTTCCTTAGCCTGTTTTGGTTAAAGTAAAAGGCTAAAGGAACAAGTACTAGTATAAAACCACTTTTATATTAATTGGTTAACTTGAAGTGCGAGGAAACCACATTTTTTAATGTTGGTAATTTTCGAGTAGTCCGAGAGAAATAACAGCATACCTTTAGAATTAAAATCTTGATTGATATCAACATGAATAAAAAAAAAGAAAATCTCCAATTCGTTGTTAAAATTGTATTGCTATTTTTAATCCAACAATAAAACTGCATATAATAATTGCATATTAAATTTCAGACCTTTGAAATATTTCCATGAAGGCAATCATTGACACTTTTTAATATATCTTTTATCTTTGCAGTTTTTTTTAATTACTCCATCGCCAGTTTTTATTGAGTGAGCAGGGCAGGTGCGCCATTGCGAGGCTATCATATAATATCTATGAATACTTGTATTCACCCGCATCGTTGTCACTGGCATAGAAGCAGCTGCCGGTTCACTAAACCATGAATTACACGCGACCGCAGAGCAATGCCATAGTGAATACACTACCTAAAAATAAATCTATATATCCCGTAAAGCAGATTGTGAGTTGATAACCAAGTTATTAAAATATATCATTTTACCATAAGTGTTTGTATGATATCTAAATTATTTTCCACAACACTTTACACAGAATTCAAAGCATTGTGTTATTAAAAAAAACCTTACCAAATTAGGAAGGTTGAATAGGTGCTTTTAAGTCACCTCAAAAGAAGTGGATATCCATAATTGCTATGTAGGCGTAACTGAGAAACAGCTGGATATTAATAGCTTGTACAGCTCGTCTGACATTTTATTGGGACCGGTTTTGTAAGTTATGCAATAGAAACACATCCACATAATAACTTGCGCGGCTGCCCGCACTTTAATATCACCTGTCAATACTAGAGAAATATCTTGCGACGCTTTTAGAAGTTTTATAGACTTTGTCATATAAGGTTGTTGTTTTTTATCTCTTACACATAAAAACACATTTTTAAGATATTGTAATAGTCAAGATAATTAAGTAATGTCAAGTACAAATCGATTTACAACTATAAGAACAAATAAAGATGACTCTGTTAGATATTTGCTCAAATTAGCTTGTTTTATTGATTTGTAAATGCAACACGATTACAATATAACTACTAAAAGCGCTTCCATATACACTTAAATTCCCAGAACGGTTTCATTAAAAGAGAATGCCTGCATTGAAGTCAGGGCCCTTATCCGGTTAATCCAGCTCTCTACGCAGGTGGCTGCACCTAAATGAATAAGTATCTTTTATTATAGCTCTATCGTGCAAATAAATTACCCGGAGTAATGAACTATAGAGTAACTTGTCCAGCATTACAATAAGAGAAATTAAACTTCACCCTAGTGATTTCTTTACATAGATTCCGAATTGTTCTTGTTACAGAGACTACTGACATAGATCTAGACAGTCACTGACACGCCTTAATTCATGTCACACAAACATCATTTAATCATTATTTAAATGCTGGCTTTCACCCGCGACTCCGACCGTGTGGGATTATAAAAAAAAATTGAGTAGCCTATGTGTTCTTGCAGACTATCCTCTACGTCTATGCCAAATTTTATTGAGATCCGTTCAGCTGTTTAGGCTACTAACTGTAACAAAAATCCATTCATCTAAACTTTCGCATTTATAATATTAGTAAGAAACTAAGATGGATTTACGCGTCCAAAACGGTACGTATAAAGTAATACAAAGTTCGTTATTTATGCACACCGATCGTTACACATTTTATATACCAGCGATGATTGCACGACTAACATCCGACAACGTTAAGATGCTGGGAACATAAAAAAAGGTTTTCACCCTTTAAGGTACCGCGCGAGCACCTTTCTTGATCGGCATGCGGCCCAACCAGTCCATAGAACTGGTCCGAACGTGAGAAATGAGCACTCGACCGCGTGCATCGCCCGATTTACCTCGTGGGTAACATGTTGGGCCAATTTCATTCCGCCTGCACCCGCAATAAAACAAAAAACAAGAGGTGTTTAAGAGAAATACAAAAATGACAAAGTTTTAACGATTTGAGTTTCCATAGCAAGACTGGAGTTTCTCAGAAACGTATTAATTATTTAATTTAAACTTATGTATGTTAATTACTGGTCAATGTTTACTATTATCAAATTATTCAAGGTTAAAGAGATGTGCACATCAATCTTTGTCTCGTGATTTTGTCACAGCGCGACATTTTATTATGTAGGACGACAACTGCTGATTGATATATGTATGCATTTTAATATACCGTTTGAT